>VDFB02281492.1:373269033-373525198 GCA_007258455.2 Sequoia sempervirens | reverse complement strand
TAATGGGTATGTAGCTTGTTGCCTCTCATATATATAAGAGAGACCAACACCTAAAGACATATCATCATATATAATTTTTCAATTAGAATAGGCATTAGTAGGAAGATAGACTACACCCATTTTCCCATCCATCTCATAGTAGAAACTATTGTTACAATCCATATTATTCAAAGATAAATACAGTGGAGAAGGTTATACATAATTATTGATTTTCTTTCAAGTGTTCAATAGTTGTATGGATTTATATGCTTATATATTAGTTGGTTGTTTTAGAAGTGGTTGTTTATGTTATTCAAATTGAGTGTGTGGAAATGCATTTAATTTGTTGATACACATTTTTTGTAGTTGTGTGATGTTGATTGGTTTCTATGTGCAGAGGATTAAATTTCCTTTTAAGAAATAAAATTTGATAGGTTCCTATTTGGATTAAAGTCCTTTTGAATAGGTTGTATTTATTGGTTTCCTTTCACAACTTCATAGTTGCATAAAGGGATATCACTAGGATCAATAAGAAGATTCCAAATAATTGATATAATTGCACATTTGCACAAGGTGAAAACTCTTAAAAGTTCCCAACTATTTGAGTTAAGCTAAGGAATAAGTTTTCCCATCTTAGAGAAGCCTATTTCCAATATCATCTTTCACCTCTCAACTCCGTCCACCCAATAGTGTAAGCACTAGTCATTTTAGAATATTTCTTATAAATCTCATTTGTATACTTGATTTTCAAAATATTTTTAGTAGGAAGTAGTAATTAGCCTTGCATCTACTTCACCTCAAAAGCCATTGCAAGTATATTGCTTAATTTAGATATCATAGCCTTCAAAATCTTCCTATCATTTAGATACACCTTCCTAGGTTTGTAAGAGCTTGAAGAATAGGAGGTAATCAAACTTTTTGCTACCTCGTTCATTGGCCAAAAATGTATCAAGAGACTTGCACCCTCTTGTGGTCTAAAAAATGTATGTTTTTGAGACCTAACAGATACAATGGTGGGACATATTTATTTATCACAACATGAGGAATCAGAGATGTATCAAGATACTATTTTAAAACAAATTCCAAACCCATCAATAGTGTTTAGCACTATTTTATACAATAATGACATTGAAAGTGGATATCAAATTGTGATACCTCTCCTACATATGACTCAATGATTGGGCATGTTGAAGAAGTTCCAAAAAAGATAGAAATATCCCTTGTTTCACCCATACCCACAAAGTATTGTGAAGAGTCTTTTACTGATGATATATCATCCACCCAAGGATCATGTCAAGAGGAGGCTCCTGAGGATAACAAAGTTACTCTAAATCAAGTCAAGATCAACAACCCCTATCCCCAAATTTTCACCAGAATCTTCCAAACCATTTTAAACTCCAAAGATGTCCCCAATATCTCCCTTGAGATGTTTCTTTCTAATGAGCATATAGACGTTCTTCATCCAATACAAGAGTCTCCCACTCTTGATATTTCCACACAAGAACAAGCAACAATTGAGATTCATGATCCTTATAGTGATTACACATTGTCGACATCTTTTGAATCAACATCATCATCTTTTTAAGCAATATCAACAAAAATTGATGTCATAGAATCAAAGTAAATAGATTATATTCCTAAAAATTAAGAACCCATAGAAATATCATATATTCACAAAAAATCATATTCAGTAGCTATGGATAAGAGGATACATTATTAGAGAAAAGGATTAGTTATTGATAATACCTTCAAAATGTTGGGGGAAATCTTGTCTATAACAAACATCAACATATGGGGCACAAAGGATACTTATGATGAAAATATTTTCATCACTATGACTAATCATATATTGATTTAGCATTCACCCATCATCTCATATGCAAATTGGGACCAAACTAAAAAGAATAATTTCTATCAAAGAAAGGTGAAGATCATCAAATAAAATGAAGTAGCAAAGTGAAAAGGAAAGTTAAATACAAATGGATACCAAAGAAAAATAAAGAAAATCATTCCTCCAAAACTCTATTAGTCAAAGAATCTATGGGGAAAATCAAAAAGGGAAATATATCCATCAAAATAGTCCTCGAATAAAAAAGTAGGCTTCTCAAGCAAGGAACAAAGTATATCCAATGGTTGGTCCTAATTCCATGAAAACCTTTGTTTCCACCCATCATTTCTCATCTTCTCAAGTTTGGAGAGTCAAAGGTTCCAAACCATCAACCAATATATCTCATATTCCTTCATACATGTCACCATACACTCCATTTATGATATCCAATTCTCACATTGATCATCTGTTGGCAAAAAGTCTTCATCATAAGGATTTTGAAGGAACTCTATCATGATGTGCATGCATAGACAAGGTTAATTTTGGTATCCACAAGGTAGGTCAGAGTTCTTCACAATTGCATTCAAGTAACCGTATCTCAACAAAGCAGCTTTTTCAAGTAGGATATCATTGGCACGTTATGGCAGTGGTCTCTACATTAGTTTCACCAAGTGGTTTAGCATGAGGGTAATAATATTAGATTTCTTTTTTTTTTAAATCAAGAAAATAGTATAAATAAAAATCATACTCTAGTGAAAACCACTATGGTGACACTATGGGAAATTACTATAACGAAACCTGGAAAACATGCATCATGAGTAGAATTGAGCATCTATATGATCCTTCTCATACAGAATCATCTCATCCTTGTCATGATAAATACAATATTCCCTCCATCGATCCAATCTATATTTATCCAAATATTCCACTTTATCTTTTATCTTAACAAAGATTTAGTGTAAACTTCAACTCTACTCATGACAAACTTTTGACAGGCTCTTTACCATTTCATCTCATGAAGTCCTAGAGTCCATATCTAGCATACTAAAACTCTATCAAACTCTTCACATATACATTACCTATCTTGGTTATCCATTGCATTATGAAGAATTGCTAGACATTGGGGGTAGGTTATTTCACTCTTGTTTTAAAATAACTCTTGATCCATGTATTATACCCTCTAATGTGACATCAATATCATGAACTAGGTATCTTTTTTCATCAAAATATTATTGAAAATCCCAAAAAAAATCATTAAATCTCATCAAAATCCAAAATCACTAGCCCATGGCACATTTTAATGAGAAGATGTTCCTTATCAAGATTTATCTTTTATCAAACATCATTCCAAACAATCCCTATTAGTTGAATGTACCTTGCACTTCAACGTCAGATCAACTCATTCCCAAAAACTTTGTTCCAAATTGAGCTTCAAAATCTTGATCAATCTTATCTAATCAATCCATCATCATCTCGAGATATCCTTCCAAATCATCATGTTTCTTAACACTATCCTTGAATTGTTGTGTATCCTCAACAATGTTATCATCATCAATCCATAAATCAGATCAATCAAACCTAGCCTATTTTTCAAAAAAATCCAAAAATAGATCACTAAAATTGTCATATCCATACACTTGTCAAGATCATGCAAAAAATTTGGAAACACTCATAAAATCCAAAACGTCCAAAACATATCAAAAAACTGTAAAAAGGTCAAACGTTGAAAACCCAAAAACAATACCCTTGTCAAACTATGTTGTCTCAAAAATTGAACATAGGAAAGGGCATTGATGTGCCCCCAAGACACCCTAGGTCAGTCTTTAGGTGTCTATCATAATAAACTAGCATCTCTCAACTATTCATCTCTCATTGTCAATAAGTTGAGTCAGTCAAACTATTTGGTCTCTACATGTATAATGTAGGAAAGGCTTATATTTGATTAGCCCCTGAGGCCCCTAAGATAGGTCTTTAGGTTAATTTCTTTTTCAAACTTAGGAAATCCCTAAACATCAAGATAACTTGAAAAATCCCAAAACATCCAAATAACTCAAAAAATCCCAAAAAATTCAAATAACTTAGAAAAAAAAAGAAACATTCAAATAGCAAAAAGCCCTAAACATTGGAAAATTGAAAATCCAAAAACATTATAAAGCTCTTGAAAAATCCTAAACACATCAAATATCTTGGAGACAACCCTAAACAACCTTGAATAACCATAAACCAAAATACCCACATAAACTTTCAAATAGACCAAAAAAAACACAGCCTCAAAACATTTTAAAAAATACCATAAACATTGAAATATTCCAAAAATTCCAAACACCATCCATCACATTTCGCTTTCACATACAATAAACCTCCATCCATAATAAATGAATCATCACCTCCAACCTTTGGTAAAACAAATAGAAAGCAATTTTAGTAAGTCGTAAAGTGAGAACCTAGATGTCAAAATCTAAAGTCTAGATCATAACTAAATGGGTTAGTGAAGTTTGTATCAATGAATTATCATAAACCTTGTCCTAATCAAAACAAATGATCAACATGTCATAGGATGTATCCTTCTTGTGATGGACATTATCATCAGAAATCACCTTAGCTATATTTAAACTGGCAAGAGATATGGATAACACTGACTGTTTTTCTTTAATATTTTTTTTATGATTTATCTTATTGACCCATTCCAAGGACCTCTTGATTATTTCTAAACAATTTAGAGAGAAATAAATGGGGCATCGATCATTATCTTTCATTTTTTGTGCTTGTGGATACTCTGGTAAAATAATCTTGGTGCATACTTGCTTAGTTGTGTGTAGGAAAGTTGTTTGGAGTACATTGTTGACTATTGTGTTTGATTTGGTATGATATATTCTATTTTTTTTACCTACATTTCAATGAGGTTTTTGTATGTCAAGGTGTGAACAAAAAATATCCTATCTATTTGTAGAGTCAAAGTCCACAGCACTAGATACAACACCATCCTATTTTTCACTACCTTGATGGATCATGTCTAGTTGTGTTATATCAAAAAAAAGGAATGCTGAAAAATACCAATCCCAAGATATGAGAAAATCATCATCATCATCATCATCATCATCATCATCATGCATCTCTCATTACCATCTCTAATAAAGTCTAAGTGTATCATGGACTTGTTGGACTTCTAAATCAATCTCAAAATCAATGGTCAATCCATTCATCTTATTCTTCTCATTCTTCTATCTTTACCAACAATTCTATCCAAGTATCAAATATCTATGATATATCAAAATATACATGAGGCTACCCATAGCCGATGACTATCTATACATCTTGAAATCTGTCTACATTATTATCTAAGATAGCATGCTAGCAATCCCTTTTCCTCTGGGGCACAGTGGGGCATATATATCATCCTCACCTCAACAATCTAAAAACTTGAAGCTCTTTGATTCAAAAGCAACCTGAAATCTCAATCATCTCAAGAATAAGTCTAATTTTCACCTATCATGAGCCCAATCCAAACATTTTATTCTCCAATCGATCTCTCGAGGGGGAAACTAACCATCTTTTGATCATATCGATATCAAATCATCTAATTAATTTTGTTCCTAGCTTCATTAGAAATTTTGGATCAATTTATCAAATCATTCAGTATTGGGATAATATCTTTCCCTATCAATCCTTCTATTTTTCATATCTTCACAATACTATCCTTGCATTTTTGTTAATCCTCAAAAATGTTATCAATCAATCAATTAGATCAATCAACTTTATCTTGTCTATCAACATCTCAAAGAGATCATTGATATCTATGTTTGTATCGTCATCAGCAACAAAATCACCATCAAAATTAGCATTAGTCTTTGAACCAATGCAATGAGTACATTGCTTCAAAGAGAGGTAAAATGTAGACACCTAAAAATATCTTGATGGATCACACTGGATAACTAACATCATTTCATCCTCAAACCCATCCTCTTTTCACTTGTTTAATTAAATAATCCTAATTATTTAATTAAATGCCTCATTTTCACCTATTAATCTAATTGACCTAATTGGGTTAATTCACCCCCTCTCACAATGAAATTTCATCCAATTTAGTTAAATAATTCAAATTATTTAATTTTAACCCTAAGTCCTCTTATTTAATTAAATAACCTAAACTATTTAATTAAATATCATATTTGCATCTCCTTTTCATTAAATAAATCAATAATGTAATGAATATCCTCACATTCCTTATCTTGCACATTCAAATTTAGTTTTAATTAACTAAATTGTTAATTTCCCTCTCATCCACTTGCATAGAGAATATTAACTAAATTTCTAATTTCCCTCTCATTCAAAGGAATAGTCTCCTACTTTCCTCCGGAAAAAGTAATGATTACTCCAAACAAACTTTAGAAAAAAAATTTAAAGTTGTTGCAAAGTGTGTATGTTTGCATAATTGTGAGCCCTTGATATTTTCTTGATCCATGTGACCTTTGATTCTCATCCATTGATGATAATCCTTGATCCATGTTTCATCCCCCTTTCATTTGTGACCATTGATAGATCAAATCAATCTCATCCATTGCTTTTTCATTTGATCTCCATTAAATCAAATTTTCAATGAATATGATATAATTGCACTAATTTGCATAATTAAAACTTTGTTTTAATTATCAAATTACTATTTCTCCCACTTAAAAGGGAATATTCCTCCTTTGCACATTCCTCCAAAAGAGGAATATTCCCATGGAATATTCCTTCCACTTTTTTACACAATTTAAACTTTTTTTTAAATTGCAAAGTATCATTTTACCTCACCCATGAGAATATTCCAAATAATATTTTCTCTCCTTCAATCATTTGAGAAAAGGGATATTCTCACTTTCCTTCTTTAACAAGCTAAAATTGTGACTTCTTGAGCAAGTTAGCTTGTGACTTGTGTGTGCAAGTCAAAAGTGTGTTTGTTTGGAACAAATGGGAACCCTTGATTAAATCTCATCTTACATTCTTACCCATTGATGAGAATCCATGACCCATGCCTCTTCTTCCTTTCATCCTTGATCATTGATTGATCTTTTTGATCTTAACCCTTCATTTCTCATTTGATTTCCTATAAATAGAACACTATTTGGGGACAAATGCATCCATTTTTCAATTACAAAATTATTTTGTTGAACTCACTCACAATCACACTCATACTTTACTCACATTTACCATATTTTAGTTTATTTTTAGTTTCATATTAGATTTAAGCTTCCATTAATGGCTTCCATGATAACATAGATGCACACATTTAACTTATTTGTTAATTAGGATTTTAATATTTTTAAGCTTGCATACATTTATAGTAGATTTTCATACACCCATATCAACCATCTTAGCATAAATCATGTTAAAATAGTTTGCATCATATTTATTTAACTTTAAATCATGAATGTTTTCATACATATCTATCAATAGTTTCATCGGTTTTCTTCAATAAAACTGATTGAAACAAGCTCATTATGCAATGGATTGGGAAAGGGTCACCATTCCACATCAATGTGACACCACTCCCCCAATAGGATAAGTTTCCATGTCTTATATTAGAGGTTTTTCAAGCTTTCATGATTTAGAATGTTAGTTTTAATGGCTTCTTTGTCTTTGGTTATAGTGAATGATCTTATTGAGATTAATTCTTAGTGGGTTAAATATTCCTCAAATTTCTTTGGATTGGGTGTAGTTAACCTTCACTATGTCATTGATCACACCTCTATGTTGCAGTGTCAGATCTTTTTTTATTTTCATGATAAGTTATTTTTATGTGTTTTCAAGATGTAAGGTTTGAATGCAAAAGTGAGTATTTGACCTCCTAACTTCTCCTAGTGTCCTTCCATCCTAAAATTGTCTAGGAACATCCTAGCTTTCAAGCAATTTTGCATCAACCAAGAATATCTACATTCATCCATTTCAATAGTTAGTTGTTAGGATCTAGTCTTAGTATTTCATATCGCATTGTGTCACATTGTAGCATCAAAGTGTGCAGAGTAGGAAATATGATCTTTAGTGCAACATATACATCATATCCATAATTCAAGTGCTTTAGAGATTCTAGTACAAAGTTATCACTAATAGAATATCAACTATATTTGGACAGAGAGCATTCATCAACCAATCTTGGCTTTTCAAGTGTGTGGACCTATCATGTGAGTTTCAGAGCACAAGAAAACATTTCATAAGGATACACATTCATCAAGGAACCTTTGTCCTGATCCACATCGTGTTTGTTCAACAATCAAAGGGAAATCATATGTTTGGCTGAGCTTGCATGTTATGTCAATGCAAACCTTTTTTGAAGTTAGGAAATAGTATAAATAAGCATTGTGTATTTGCATTATTCATTCAAGAAGTAGTCAAGTAGCATGAAAAATTTAGGGTTTTAAGGGCTTTGACATGCATTGTATTTCTAGGCTTTAATGACATATCATTCTATAATTCTTTAAGCCAAAATGTAGGGCATGTTGCCAATGAATAATTGATGATTCTCTATATTTCCATGTGTGAATGTTATTCTTGTTCATTGAGTTTCTATTGTGTTTATTCTTGATACAAGGATGGAAATTCCTATTTCTAGACCATCCATCCTTGATTGCACCAAGTGGTATCAGAGCTAAGTTGCAAACCTTTGGAAGATCAAAGTGATTTTGCAAATTTGGGAGAGCGAGGTGGAAAAATTGCCAAATTGAGGTAGTCACACTAGAGCAAGTTTGAGAAGTTGAGAAAATGCATTTTGTAAGATCTTTGAGTGGATAGATCGCCGAATTGAGGCACCCTACTTGTGTTTTTCAACAGATCATCAATTGTGAGGCAATTGTGACCCTCTAGCTAGATCATCGACTTGAGGCAGTTGCACCAGATCCTAGGAAGAAATTTCATACTATTGTTAATGTTTATGGAAAGATGGATGATATGATGGAAATGATGTGAATAATGAAAGTGAGATTGGATGCTATTGAAGAAGATAGTAGAAAAGGCTTAAACCCTAGACCTAATGATGAAAGTTATGATGATGAAGTTCAAGCAATAGATCAAGCTGCATATACATCTGAAGAGGAAGAATTAGATCAAATGAAGATGTTGAAAGCTATTTTGAAAGTAGGGAAGTGTCTTAGAATGGAGATTGTGAACTATATTGGTAACTTAAACCCTGAAGAGTTGATTGATTGGATAAATGACATTGAAGAATACTTTGAATATGAAGAAATTGAAGATACAAAGATAGTGATATTTGCAAAGACTAAGCTGAAAGGACATGTTGCAATATGGTGGAAATAGGTTCAAATGGAGAGAAATAGAAAGGGAAAAGAAAATATTATGAAATGGGATAAAATGGTGATGAAATTGAAGAACCAATTTATACTTGTAGACTATGAGATGGAACTGCTAAAAAGATTGAAAAAATTGAAGCAAAAGGAGATGACTATGAAAGAGTGCATTGAGGAATTTCATAAGATCATTATGAGGACTAGAAATAGTGAAGCAAGTAAGGAGAAAGTGGCAAGATATATCAATGGACTAAGGATGAACATTCAGGAAGATTTGAGTTTGATGAGGATGAATTCAGTAGAAGCATATCAGTTTGCATTGAAGGTGGAGGAAAATCTAAACAAAAGATAGGAACAAAGGAAAAGAGGAAGAGGAGGTAGATTTTAGAGAGGAAGGTCACAGTTTGAAGGAGAAAAATCATATACAGAACAAAACAAAGACAAAGATTCATACTGCAAGGAGGAAAAGGATTCTAGTTCATACCATAAGGGGAGACATGACATAAATTCTTATGGTTACAATAGAGGATTCTAAAATTCTTACTACAATGATGGATACTGGAGAGATGAGAAAGCATATGAAAAGAGTACTTTCAAAGTATCCTATTTTAAGTGCGAAGGTGAAGGACATAGAGCATTTGAATGTCATCAAGAAAATAAAAAGAATGAAAATCATTGAAGAACTAGATATGTAGAGGAAGAACCAGTGAAATATCCAAGTTCCAAAGAAATTCTTGAGAAGGGAGAATCATTATTCATGAGGAGAGTACTGATCCAAGAGGAAGAAGTACCTAAGGAAGCACCATAGAGGAATTTTTTTTTCTAGACTAGATGCAAAGCAAGAGGTAAGTGTTGCAAAATTATCATTGAAAGTTGTACACACATAATATAGCTTCTGAATAAATGGTGACAAAGTTGAATTTGGAAAGGAGCAAACATTCAAAACCTTATAGGATAGCTTGGATTCAAGATGAGCATAAGATACTACTAATTGAGCAATGTTTAGTAAAATTAAAGATTGGATCATATCATGATGAAGTGTTTATGATATTATGTCGATGGATGTATCTCATATGTTATTGGGTAGACCTTGGTAGTATGATAAGAAAGCTATACATGATGGGAGAAAGAATACTTACACCATAATATTCAATGGAAAGATAATCACCGTGAACCGTTTGGAAGATGAACCAGAAAGTGAAGTATGTGAAATGGCTAGAATCAATTTCATAGATGGAAGGAAATTTTTGGATGGATTGAGACATGAGAACATGTGTTTTGATTTGATTCCAAGAAAGTGTGGAGCCTTAGATGCAGAGAGAGTCACAAGAGAAGAAGAATCACTAAATAAGGAAGTCATTAAATTGATAACAGAGTATGAAGATCTTGTATCAAAAAATGTTCCAAAAGGATTACCACAAATCTGGAGTATCATTCATCATTTAGATCATATTCCATGAGCCATTTTTCCAAACAAAGTTGCACATCAGATGACACCAGCAGAGAATGTAGAGCTAAATAGACAGATACAGGATTTGTTGAAGAAAGGATTGATCAAAGAGAGTATGAGCCCATGTGTGATACCAACTATATTTGCACCTAAGAAATATGGAGAATGGAGTATTTTTATAGATTCAATAGCTATCAATAAGATCATAGTGAAGTATAGATTCTTGTTGTCTAGGATAAATGACATTATGGATAGTTTGAATGGAGCAAAGTATTTCACCAAGATAGATCTAAATAGTGGATACTATCAGATTAGGATTAGAGAGGGAGATGAATGGAAGACTACTTTCAATAGAATAGAGGGATTGTATGAGTGGTTGGTCATGTCATTTAGGTTAACTAATGCACCTAGTTCATTTATGAGGCTGATGAATGAAGTATTGAAGAAATTCTTAGGTAAGTTTTTCATTGTTTATATGGATGATATTCTAATTTTTAGTAAGACTAAGGAGGAACGTTTGGAGCATGTCAGACAATGATTTTAGAGTCTAAGAGAAGAGAAGTTGTTGACCATCAATAAGTGTATTTTCATGAAGGAGGAACTATTATATTTGGTATTTGTGATATTTATGGAAGGATTGATGATGGACCTTGAGAAGGTTAGAGCAATAGTCGAATAGCCTACACCTATGAATGTTGGAGAAGCAAGATAATTTCATGGACTTGCAACTTTTTACTAGAAGTTCATTAGAAATTTCAGTAGTATTTGAACACCTATGACAAAAGTAATGAGGGGTGAGTGAAGGGTATGTGCAGGATCATCATGGAAAAATAACCCCTTAACTGGTGAAAAATTTTAAAAAACCAAAATTAGGAAACTTGAAATAAAAATTTGAATAAGTTATCTATATTATTTAAAAAATATGTAAGAATAGAATCTATATCAAATTGAATGTAGTTTCTCAACTACTAGGTTTTTTTTTTTTTAATCTATTTGGTGAAAATTTGAAATTTCAATGCAATAGCACTTAAATTTTGGGGAAGAAAAATAAGGTGTCTGTCTAACCACCCTAACCACAATAAAATGATAATATTTTTTTATAATATTTTAGATATAAGTAGAGGACTCATGTCTTGATGTGATGCATATTTTTTTGTAATTTTTTTGCAAGTAAATAATTAATTATGAATCTTTTATTACAAATTTTAAAAAATATAAAAGATCATATGTCTGACCACCTTAACTTTGTCAAAACCTCATGAAATTCATTTTTTTTTCAAGCCTATAGTATGTGAAGTATAGAATGTGACATGTTTCAAATTCAAAAAATGTGGTACCATTTGAAAGCTATAGATGTTTTTCAATCAGCCTATCAATCAAGACTTTAGTAGTAATTCAAATAGAAAATGAATAATAAATATTTATTAAATTTAAAGTAAAGAATAATTTATATTGTTGGAAATCTAGGAATCTCCTTTAAAAGCCCTTTTTGTTTCATCAATTTTGGGTTTAAAAAAAGTTATCAGCCACATACCCATCATATCACCACTTTTTGGCCCATCATGATCCTAACATACCCTATAAGGAATTCTAATGGACATCAGGAACACAAAGGAGTATTGAGGTGTTGAACCAAAAGGTGATAGAACAACCTATGTTGGCACTATTAGACTTTGATAAGGTATTCCAAGTAGATTGTGATGCTAGTGGAAGTGCAATAGGAGCTATGTTAAGTCAAGAATTGAGACCAGTAGCTTACTTTAGTGAAAAAATGAATGATGCAAGGAGAAGATATTCAGTTTATGATAAGGAGTTCTATGCAATTATACAAGCCTTGAAGAAGTGGAGAAATTAATTGTTACCTAAGGATTTTGTGTTGTACGTAGATCATCAAGCTTTGCAATATTTGAATAGTCAAGGGAAGTTGAACCAGAGACATATGAGATGGGTGGAGTTCTTGCAGAGTTATACATTTGTGTTGAAGCACTAGAGTGGGAAGTCAAATAAGGTTGAAGATGCATTGAGCGAGAGGAGTTTGTTGACAAAAATGAGAGTTGAAGTATGCGTTTTGAAGAAATGAAGCATACGTATGAGGATGACATTGATTTTTTTGAGGCATGGAAAGCTTGCAAGGAACCTGTAGAGATGGATAGAAGAAAATGGTTGTTTTATTTCATTTAGGAAGGTATGTTGGTAAAGAAAAATCAGTGATGTATCCCTAGGAGTTTAATGAAAGAGAATTTGATCAAGGATAAGCATTGCATATGATTAGTAGGAAATTTTGGAATTGATAAAACCACAACATTGGTGAGTGAGAACTATTTGTGGCCACAATTGTATAAGGATTTCAAGAAGTATGTTCAAAGTTATAGGATTTGTCAAGTTGCAAAGGGAAACAATCAGAACACTAGAAAGTATACACTGCTGACAATATCAAAGAGACCATAGGAGGACATAAGCATGGATTTTTTGTTGGGATTACCTAAGACACCAAGAGGATTTGACTTTGTATTTCTAGTTGTGGATAGCTTTTCTAAGATGGTGCATTTCATACCTTGTAAGAATACTAGTGATGTAGTACATGTTGCATACCTATTTTTCAAGGAGATTGTGAGATTACATAGACTAGTGAAGAGTATAGTATCAGATAGGGACACTAAGTTTGTTGGATATTTCTAGAAGACATTGTGGAAGAAGATGAAGATAGATCTAAAGTATAGTTCAACATTTCACCAATAGAAAATGGACAAACAAAAGTAGTAAATAGAAGTTTTGGGAACTTGTTGAGGTGTTTGGCTAAAGTTAAAGCAATAAATTGGGATTTCCTATTGCCACAAGCAGAATTTGCATACAAAAATTTAGTAAATCAGAGCATATGGAAAACACCATTTGAGATTGTGATAGGGAAGCAACCCAAAGGAGTATCAGAGTTAAGGGACATTGACAAGGAGAATAAAAGGAGTGCGTACGTAGAATAATTTGCAAGATTCATGAAAAAATGCATAATTAAGTCAAGGAGAATCTAGAGAAGATGAACAATACCTATGTACAAGGAGACAATAGACAAGAGGAGAAGACATAAGGAGTTTGCAGTAGGTGAGGAAGTAATGGTAAATCTAAGAAAAGAGAGATTTCCAGTTGGGACATATAATAAGTTGAAGATGAGGAAGTTTGGACCTTGTAAGATAATCAAGAAGTTTTATTTTGTAAATGCAGACAAAGTGGAACTACTGGAGGAATTTGGCATATCACCTATATTTAACATTGCAGACCTATACTAGTATTATGAAGGAGAGTCATATAAGGACAAATAAGTTGGGTTTTTTCTCTAGATAGCACATCATTCAAAGGAAATTGAGGAAATTTTGGACAACAAAGTTGGACATAGTACCAAAGGAAGGAAATACAAAAAATATCTAGTCAGATGGGAAGGAATATAGGAGGAAGATTCATCATGGAGGAAGATTCAACATTTGTTTTCCTCTAGCCCCAAGAAAGTTAGAGGCTCAGGTATGTGTAGGATCATGATGGGCCAAAAAGTGGCAATATGATGGGTATGTAGCTGACGACTATTTTTTTACCCAAAATTGATGAAATGAATAAGTTTTTTAAAGGACATTCTCAACTTTCCACAAATATAAATTATGCTTTACTTTGAATTTAATAAGTAATTATTATTCATTTTCTATTCAAATTATGACTAAAGTCCTACTTGATAGGCTAACTAAAAAACATCTATAGCTTTCAAACAGTATCACATTTTTTTAATCCAAAACATGCGTCACGTTCTATGCTTCACATACTATAGGATTAAAAAAAGAAAAAATCAATTTCATGAAGTTTTGACCAAGTTAAGGTGGTCAGACATACTAGTTTTTATATTTTTTAAAAATTTGTAATAAAAAATTCATAATTAATTATTTACTTGGAAAAAAATTACAAAAAAATATGCATCACATTAGGGCATGAGTTCTCTACTTATATCTAAAATATTATAAAAAAATATTATAATTTTATTATGGTTAGGGTGGTCAGGCAAACACCTACCTATTTTTTCCTTGAAATTTAAGTACCACTACATTGAAATTTCAAATTTTCATCAAATAATTTTTTTTTTTAAACAAACCTCATAGTTTAGAAACTAAATTCAATTCTCTATAGATTGTATTGTTACATATTTTTGAAATAATTTAGATAACTTATTCAATTTTTTATGTCAAGTTTCCTAACTCTATTTTTTCTGGATTTTTTGCCACTTAAGGGCTTGTTTTTTCCATGATCATCTTGCACATACCCGTTCACTTTTCTTCAACCTTGGGTGTCTGATGCAGGAGCATCCCAGGTTTCAAGTAATCTTGCATCAACCAAAAATATCTTCATTCATGCATTTCAATAGTTAGCTATCACAACCCAATCTTAGTATTGTACAACATTGTAACATTAGAGCATGCAGAGTAGGATATATGATCTTTAGTGCAACATCTACATCATATCTAGAATTGAAGTGTTTTGGAGATTCTAGTATGAAGTTATCACTAACAAAATATTAGCTATATATGGACAAAGAGCATTCACCAAATAGTCTTGGCTTTTCAAGTGTGCAAACCTATCCCATGACTTGTGGAGCATAGGAAACCATTTCATAAGGATGCACATTCATCAAGGAACCTTCGTCTTGATCTACAACATTTTTTTCCAACTATAAAAGGGAAACCATATGTTTGTCTAGCCTTGTACATGTTACATCTACTTCAGGGTTTGAGACCTCTTCAGGCCAACATAAACCTTTCTAGAGCTAGAAAATAGTATAAATAAGCATTGTGTAGTTGCATTATTCATTCAAGAAATATTCAAGTAGCAAGAAAAATCTAGGGTTTTAAGGGCTTTGACCTGCATTATATTTTTGAGCTTTAGCACCATATCATTTTGTAATTTGATAATCTAGAAGGCATGGCATGTTGCCAATGAATAATTGATCATTCTCTATATTTCGATGTGTGATTGCTATTCTTGTTCATTGAGTTTCTGTTGTACTTACTTTTGCTACAAGGTTGTATAGTCCTATTTTTGGACCCTCCATGCTTCACTGCACCATAAAAATTGCAAATTCAAAGAGAGAGAAAGGGTTATGCCATGTAGGGGCTCACCTCATTCAAACCCCATGTTAGTGTTTCCACTTCCACAATGGTAATTTCAATGCAAGAGAGCCTATCCTTTTGAGGGATAAGGATAAATGATAAAATGAATGATTAATTAAGAATGGAATCCAACTCACCACTCATAAATGGCTTCCTTGAAGGACTAAATTCATGCATGTTTCATCAAGGTTTGATTGTTCCTTGTATGATTTTCTTGAAGACCTACAAGGATTAGATCTCATTAATAATATGATAACATGAACATCAACAAAATCATATACAATTTGACATGTTTCTTTGATTTTGAATTACTGTGATAAAAAAATGAAATGTTGCTCTTTACTTGCTTGGTAATGTTCATTATCTCCAAATTTACTAATAATTTGTACATAGTATATGCTATATTTCAAATGATGCAATGACTAAGTATTTATATGTAAAATTACTCTAATTCCCCATAAATTAAATCTTGATAGCTAACATCTAGCATTTGAAATTCAAATAATAAAATGCCACCTTTGACATATTCAATTTTAGAGGCAAAATAGTGGGACCAAGTCACCTAGGATGACTTAGTCTTGGACCTATTTTGTGGGAATTAAGGTGTCAGGGGAAAAATATTAAATGCTTTCATTTGTTTTCCACATGCAATTTATTGCTAAATGACTATATGGGCCACAAAATGCATAATTTGTGATATTATGTGTACAAATAGGTCCAATCGCTTAAGGTGAGAAAAAAATGATGTGAAATTATCAATGGTCATAATTTATGATACTACAAAAACATGGGATGGAAATATGTACATTCCCAACACCCCAATCAATCATAGTGTGCATTGATATTTTAATATGTTTGGTTGAGAATAGAAAATTTACCATCTTCAAAATTCAACAAGAATATTTTACTTCTTTGTATTAGGCTACAAGAACAAACATTGAATATCTCTAGAAATAAATACCATGGGAAAACTATATGAAATATATTAACACTTTCAAATGTCAAAAAATTGAAACTCTGACATATCCAAGAAAAACACAATTATGTCAAACATCTATGAATATTTATACCAAGCACAAGAACATCCACCACCTCAAAATTTTGAAACCCCAAACTTTGAAACTATAAAAATTTGACATATGAAAGGGAAAGAGGCATGTTGGTCATCCTTAAACATCAATACCTAGGAAAAGAGTATGGATCACCTAAAAACACAAACATACACACAAAATATTATCCTCTTCATTTCAACCCAATATGAGGAGTTTCAAACAATGACCAAAAGGTTAAAATACAAAGAAATTATTTGTATTCCAAGCTTGGGGAAGAATAAATAACTAAAGATAAAATATAATACATTAATGAAATGACTTATATATCCCACACTTTAATATATAAATAAAATAAATTTAACATCTCAACAATTAGTATTTTAAACCAATCTTGGTGATGAATATAGGAATGAAAAAGATTAGAAAAAATAAAAAAAATTAATCGAAGCTCCAAGGATGAGTGGCTCCTACAAGCATTATGAGAATAAAAGAAACTTTAGTTGCAAACCACAATTTAAGAATGAAGGAGAAAACACTTCATCATAAAAAATAATGTATGTGATTGCACTAACACAATGAGTGTAATAACCCTCCTGGTTGCTAGTTGGACTCAATGGTGTTATGTCTTATTTTGATGCTCAGATACTATGATGATACTGTTATTGTTTGATGTGGTTAGTCAGATACTATGATGATACTGTTATTGTTGATATGGTTAGTTAGATGCTAGATGATGCTGTTATTTCATTTTGGACATGATTACCTTATATGACATTATGGATGATTTTATTAGTTGATTTTCTGAATTATGATGATGCAGTGTTTTAATTTAATATGTTGTGAGATGATTATTAGTTAGAAATGTAATTCATGGATTATGTTATAATTGTTAGAATAGGTGTGACGAAGGACAATATAGCATCACTCGTTCGCGAGTGCCCTGTTATGTTGCGATTCCTTCTCACAATGCAGTATCTTGATTTAATGCTTTGATATATATGTATATATGCACATGTACACAAATTCGTTTGTATGCAGGATTGCAGGTATAAGTCTCGATTCCACCTACTTCGACAGGACAGGGCGAGCACCAAATAACCCAATGGATAAATGTTGATACAGAGGTGACGATGAAGTCCTTCCATTCCATGATGTCAGGTCGTCTCATTGTGTGGTATGGTTGTTGATTTTGTGTAATTGTCATCTTTGTCTGTTGTGTTTGTGTTTTGTCTTATTTTATGTGGGCATTGATAATTATGATTTATTTTAATGATTGAAATAGATTATTTATTTTAATGCTGGATTATGTTGTAATTAAATATTTAATTATTTTAATTAGTTTTGAAAATCTGATATTGCAATTTAATTATTAATTAAATATTAAATATGCTTAATTATTTTAATTAATTAAATTGGTGGTGGATAATTATGTGAATAATTTATTTAAAATAAATATGTAATGTGAGGTGCAAGAAAAGTTGAGAAAACAGGAATTAAAGCAATAAGATAAATAAAAGAATTAAAAAGACAGTGTGATCCAATAGGGTTTGAGAGTTAAAAAAAAAGCTTGTTTTCAAGAATTGATTTTCCTTTTTAATTTGGGGATTTTTGGAGAGCTTTGAAGGGAGGAGGAATATATTTTATTTAATCATGAATTTTTGGGAAGCTCAGACACACAGAAGAACAGAAAGCTGAAGTGCTCCAGGGATTGTTGAGTTCGTTCTGGACTACGGATTGGAATTGGATTCGAGGGCATCTTCAAATTTGCATTGGACTCCAGGTTCCTCTCGTAGTCTTCTCCTCGTGCCCTTATGTTTATCTATCTGTTTCAGAAAAGAAAAATATATTTAAAAAAAAAGGATTTTTTGTGAATGTAGAAAAACCTCTGTTGAAAACTGAAAAAAAAACTAGTGCAAATTATTAGACTAGAAAACGAAGAAAAATCATAGTTACTATACGGTACAAATTCTTGTCAAACCTAAAACCTTAGAATAGAGAAAATTAGGGAATAGCGAAAAATATTGAAAAAATACTCTTTCATTTTGGTATCAAATAATGTTGAGATTAGGAAATCTTGTTTTGCAAACAATGGAAAATAAACCCTTCAAATGTTATTTTGGATATACACAATCTCTCTGCTCTTCCTGTAGAAAAGAACAATCTAGTTATTTGTGTTTAAAAGAAATGAAATATTATTTTTTAAAAATAAATAAATTTATGTATTTCAAATTTACTGTCATTCTGTTTTGTTTCTACACAGAAATCTGTGTTCTGTGCTTGAATGTAATTATTTACAATTATTTATATAAAGAAGTGTGTATATATATATAAATATATATATATAATATATACATATTTTAATAAATTCAGTGTTTTGTATTTAATTGAAAATTCTTTTTGAATTCGTCAGAATCCGTACTGTGAAAGACAGACTTTTGAATGTTAAATTAAAAAAAATATACTAAATAAAATAAATTTTAATAGAAATTTAAATGAAAAAAAAGAAAAGTTGTTTTTGGGGCTCGGTGGAAGGACGGCTGAAGCCGTACCTTCCCCGTCCCCTCACTGTCGCAGCAGTCTTAATGACTGCTGCGGGCAGTACCGGCCGTCGGCCAGTACTGGTGCGGCAGGGCTGCTTTATTTAAACTTTGGTTTTTTTTTAATATATAAATATATATATTTATATATATATATATATATATGTATTTATTTATTTTTTATGGTGTTTATTTAATTTTATTAAATTTAATAATTATAATCATTTATTTCATTTATTAAATATAATAATCATAATTTAGTTTAAAAATATATATGTATATATATAATCATAATTATTTGATTTTATATTATGTTAATTGGTTTAAAAATATATATATACATGCATATAAGTTTTGTATATAATTGAAATGTTAAATAATGTGTTAAATGGGCATTCACAAATTTAAACAGGGCATTATTTTATTAATTGTTTTGGTTGAATAATATTTTTTTTAGCAAGAATTAGCCTGTAGTTGTGATTGTGAATTCTGTTGAGACATTCGTATTTGGTTACTTAATTTGGGATTAGAATCAAACCTAATGGTGCAACTTTGCAAAATATTATGTGAGTTTTACCTTTATGTTATGTGAGTTTTCTTTTCATGTTGTAGTTCTCGTTCAGTGTTGCAGATGTGGGAACCGTATTGGTCCGTAAGAATCTTGTTCCAAGAGGCTTGTGTGTTAAAGTGTTTATTGCTTTGTTTATGCTTTTGAGCTTTATTGGTATCAGGTTAGGAAGGGTTGGACGGGTTTGCAAGTCTTTTGAATATGAGCAGTTGCGAGAAGGTTATTGCCTCGTGTACCTGGTTTTGGTTTTATGATTTTTATGTGTTAGTCCAACCCTTGCCTGTTTTGAGATATGTTAGGGGTCATAGGAGGGAGAGTGGCTCTTCGTGGGCGTCGGTGCCTCGGATGAGGAAGGGCCAGGATAACCCTCGAAAGAGTAGTAAACAAGTGATAACCTAAACAATAGATTTAGGGGGTGGGTAGTTTAAACACACAAGATAATAAAAACTTTGGATTCCTCGGCTATGCATTAGGGCTACCTTAGACTAGTGATAGACTGAGAAGGCCGTGGTCGGCATAGTCATAGTCTCATCTTCACGAGAGACTATTGGCTCCGCATCAGCTACCCTATGGTGCCGACGCCTCAGTTAGGAGGAAGGGCCAGGATATCTGTAGATGGGTGCCGGCGCCTCAGTTGGAGGAAGGGCCAGGAAATCCCATGAGGGCTATGCGATGACACTCTCCACTTGACACCCTTGTGCTTTGTTACTGTTGCCTCTGGATGTTATCTCTTTATGATGTTTCTTTGAATTCTTGTGAATTGAATCTTGATTGTTAAGTGATAGTACTTCATGTTCTCGTGATGAGTTCTTGGTTTAAATCTTGTCATGTGATTTGTGAAGTTTGATAATTGTTCATTGTAAGCTTAAGTTGTACTTGTTATGTATCACGTTGTTGTTGAGTCAGTTGACATTCATGGTCGGATTCACTTCCTCGTCACCTCTGAGCACGGGGGGTGAGTTACTTGTAATTCACATGGTTGGGTGGAACGTGCTCCGCACCCGTTGGGTTCCCCATCAGCGTCTTGTCTTCGTAGCTTTTCCACATTGCAGATATTCCAGTGATCAGTTGTACTTCATGTTCATTATTCTTGTATCAATCCCCATGTTGGGAAATTCAATGTAAATCATGTATCAAGAAAATTGTAATGTAATATTATTTCAATGATGTAATAGTTAGGTTTAAACTGGAGCTTGTTAAAAGATTTATCATGGAGGTAATTGTGCGATGTTGTCATACTCACATCATGGCTATCAGTTGTACCATTGTATATAGTTTTTATAAATTAAATGGTTATGTTGTTTTCGTTATCTTTATTTTGTTTTGTGATTGCAATGTAACCTCACGTGCCCCAGAGAACCATGTGGAGTTAATGTTTATGTGTTATGCTATGTGTTTATGATTTGATGTTATTGCATGTTTACTTTCATTATTTAAAAAAAAAAATATTCACGTTATGTGTGTGTTCTCTGGGGTTTGCACGATGGGCGTTACAATGAGGTTAAGAAAATACCATGACATGAACACAACCCCATATACATAAGAATTTACAAAAGATGAAATAATGTACAAGAACCTCAATTATAGCCAACAACACATCAAAAGGAACATTTATAACACATATATAGAAGTGAAACTTATAGAACCTTTTCCAAGAAAATCCTAAATGAAGACTTATGACATGTTGGTTGTTTCTAATTCCCAACCAGATCTCACAAGTAATCTTATAGAATTTATTGCTTTGAATAATCAAGAACTTGGAGGGATTGGCCAACTATTAGTAGAAAGTTGAATAGAATTGTTCCTCTTCTCTTTGGGCTCTGTAAAATTCTAGGAGGGTGATCCTTGATAGTATTTACTTAGATCTTGAATGCCAATTACCTTAAATATTGTAAATAAAAGATTATGTTATCAATAGATATGCTTGAGGATTATGAAAATGAAATACTTGGAAACATTATTTAATAATTTCAACAATATAAAGTGGGAGAACATGAAATGACATCAAAATTGATGAATAAAAATAATAAAAATTAAGATTTGTAGATGTTCTTTTCGATGTGTGAACATGGATACTATAAAAAATAAAAAATTCAAGAGAATGGTGCATTAACCTAGGGAAAGAAGTTATACAATATTTAATTGATGTTTATTTAATATCATTTTCCCCCAAGCATCATAAAGCTTCACGATAATGCATAACAATACTCCACTCATATATCCCTAACCAACTCTACTTATCAAATCTTTGCATGAATTCACACAAATCTATATTTCCATTAAATTATTTTAACTCATTCTTTGAATAAGATATAAGATAGAAACATACATTCAAAGAAAAGACAATGAAGATGAATTGAACAATGTTTGATCAATTTTCATTCATAATCTATATGAAATGTACACGAGGAGACAATTGGCCAAGAATTATTCCATTGTATTTGTGGAAATGAAAAAAGTATCCATTTACTTTTCCTTTCTTGTTTGGGACCTCCTTGTTAAATTGACCATAATGTCACCTTGATTTAGTGTTGTAATTTGTTTGACACATTCACATTAGGTCTTGGGCCCTTGTGAACTAAATGAACTTAGTTGTACCTTATTTTAAGGTTTTTTAAAGTGTTGTTCCACACTTTTACACTTTTCTTTGGTTTTCATAAATAATTGGGCTTCTTTATCCTTTAATTTACCATATTTTGCATCCCCAAGCCTTATTTAGTGCATATTTTTGAGGATAATCCTCACATAAATCAACATCCAATCATAATTCAAGATTTCTTAGGTCATGTGGCTCATATTTAGTGATCTAAGACTCATACACCACCTTGGTCATTTCATTCCCACCTATGTTTTTAGGTCCTAATCTAGATTTTGGATCATTCTAAGCATTTTTTAAAATGGTCCGATAATCAATGTCTAGTGGGACTCATACACCATTTCTGGCGTATGAGTCTCATGTGGCCCAAAATTAAAATTAATTCAAATTCATGGCAATATTTTATCCTCCTACATCTGAGGTTGGCCTGTAGTGTTGTAATTTCATAAAGTTTGGCATAAACAAGTATAAATACAAGTTTCTTTCTCATTTTACACCTAGCAAGTTGAATGATCATTCGTATAGAAAGTTTGAGTTCACAAGAGCATTCAAGAACATTCAAGGGTTGATTATCACATATGTTTAGAGCATCATTCAAGCATCAAGCATCATGTCAAATTCATCAAACATCATTTTTTGTTTTTGAGCTAACAATTGTGGTGTAGGGTTATATGATTCAAGCTAGCATTCAATTCAAGATCTATCACATTCAAGAAAAAGTCAAGATCTGCATCCACTAGAGCCATTTCATGCATGTTTGCAACACTTTATTTCTAGGCTTTGGTGAGTTGCAACTTCATATTTTCTTCATTCATCATTCCTTCATCTTATTTCATTTCATTTCAAGGTTTGATTACCAAAACAGTGCTTGACCAAGGAAAACCACTTTCCACTAACAATACAACATTTTACCCTCTCTTTTGTGTGTGATTTGTAGATTTAGGTTGAAGAAACATTGAAGAGAAAGTTTGGAGAAAATTTTCTAAGTGTTTAAAGTTTTCAAAGTTGTCACCTTGAATTGGAGATCATTGGAGAACATCTAGAGGTTACAAATTAGAGTTTCAGATCTGGAAATCAATTGGAAAGGACAAAAAAGACATTGAGGGGAAGATTCATACTTTGAATTTCCAGAAAACCTTAACTAGACTAATATGCCACTTCTAGCATATGAGTCCCATTATAGGTCAATTTCTAGGTTTTTGTAGATCTAGAATCTACACTACCAAAAACCTATTCCTACCTAGAAACCCTAATTTGTGACTAAATCACGCAATGTAGCATATGATTCCTAGTCAACATTAAAATTAGTTTTTTTTTCATTTCAAAGCTTTCATCCAATCCTCTTCAGTTTCCAGGTGCACACCTTTCATCTCTCAGCTTTATATTTTGTTTTACATTCTTTTTTAGGTCATTTAGTGTAGTATTGCATTGTATTAGGTTTAAGCATTAGGTGTTGCATTTCATTAGTCTTTCTAAGCACTAGATTTATAGTGAACCCATCTTTAGTTTATAATTAAACCCAAGGACAACCCTATTGCAAGATCTCTTTCTCTTTTGCATACTTTAGATTGAGATCTCTTGGGTTTTCCTTTACTAAAATGAATGGAAAATGTGTTGTTTTGTATCCTAAACCATAAGTAACAACACCAATTTTCTTTTCTTTCATTTTGGTCAACCTACATTTAGATCATAATTCTGATTTGGAGTGCATCATCATCATAGATCTTTCTTGCATTAACATTGCATTAAGGTTTGCATTAGTTAACTAGTATTTTAAGGTTTCTAATCCTTTCACTAATGAAAGTGCATATAAGTTGCATTTTTTCATCTAAAATCATTTGAAATCATATAAAATCTACATTTACATTTAGTTTATAGATAATACAACATCAAAAGCATAAAAATAACTTAATGTTTTTTGAAAATTATGAAAAAACCCCTCACTGGGACTCATACACCCCTCTAGGTGATCTAGTCCTAGTTTAAATTTTAAACTCCATTCTCCAGAGTTTAAAACACTTTTTTTGTGCTCCTATTTTCTATTGATTACTTTTTGGTTTAGTTTAAATATTTTATGTTATTTTCATTGCATTGCATTTAGCTTAAATTGCATTTGAATCCATCTTGCATTCAATATCCCTTGCATGAGAATTTCTACTTGGTTCCCTATTTCTAATATTATAATGTGACAAAGTTTGAGACTCATGTCATCCTGCAATAGCAGCTCTTTCACTCCTAGTATTGACACTAGTTCACTAGCTATAGACCATACCCTTAACAGTCCATTTCCTTGAAGTAGTCTGATGTATGTTGAAACAATGGTTGCTAGTGTTCCACAAGAAAACCTAATCCAAATTCATGAAGATTTAGAAAACCTAAAACATCAAGTGAGCAATGACAATATTTTAACCACCACCATCACTACCATAGATAACAATTCATTAAATGCTTGAAAGTGAAGATGAAATTGACCTTTTGTGTAACATAGTTTAGATATTTGGAAAATACCTTACCTCAACCACTAATTGTCCTTTACCTTCGAGCAATTTCACAATCCAAGGAGGAGTTCAAATTCCACCTCCCACAAAAATTGCCTCTATTCATACCTATACCAACCCTCAAGTCACAACAACAATACAACCGACTGGTAATGTGATTCCTTCCTTAGGTATTTCTGCTAGCATCCCTAGTATCTTTGTGTCATCACACAACATATCTCCTAATACCTTACCACATATAAGCATTCTATTCACTTTTCCCTCGAAGAAGACATAGATTCCTTCACCATTTTCACCTCCATCTCATAATGCAAACGATGAAATTTTCATAAATCAACTTTTGTAAACCATTACATCCATTCAAAAGCAAGTTTCCACAACCAACCAAAATCAAAATGTCCCACCTACATATTATGTCAAAAGAAGTCCCTTGTCCTTGGAGATATTGTAAACACCAATTCCATAAGGTGTAGAGGTGCCTAGATTAGAGAAATATGGGGGAAAGGGAGATCCTTCAAACCGTGTTTCTACTATGTACTACATTATGTAGTTACTTTATTCTTGATGATAAACTCTTGTCTAAGCTTTTCCCTAGGTCCTTGAAAGAAGAAAAGATTACTGACTTTATCTTGCACTATTAATTACTTTATTCCCAAACTGATGTAAAGGTTCTTGATCCATATCTTCGAAGGATATTCATAGAGTATTTGAAAAGAAAGATACAATATAAGCTTACCATGATGAAAATTCCCTCCTTCATGCACTTATGTACTTCCCTTCATGATTATCAAACTCAATTAGTAGTCATGATGCAAAACCCACTTCTAGTTGTACTAAGAAGTCTTATCCTGCAAACTAAAACAATTCTCAACCTTTTATAAAATAGATAAAAAGGATTCCTTCAATTCAATCCCCCTCAACAAACAACTTAGCATTTCAATAATCAAGTATCTATTGTTTAAGTAGTGATATACTTTAGCTATGGGGATCAAAAAAGGAAATTCACTCCCTTATCCAATACCCTTCACAACACAATGTCACAACTCTTAGAATCAAATATGATTACCTTTCCTGTCGTTAAAACTCTAGATCCTAATAAACTATTATGCACAAACTATAGACCAAATTCCTACTACCATTATCACTGACAAAAATGGACATGATACAAAACATTGTAAGCATCTTAAACATCTTGTGCAAGAACTCATTAATTTTAGTCATCTTTCCATTGAAGGTTTTAGTGATCAAGGAAATAAATCCATTTCCCCTCCTAACCAAATCTTGCATATCTTTACCAGCCCTATGCCTAATCATAACATCTCATTTCTTAAAGCTAGAGAAACTACAAAGAATGATGTGATGAATGTTGATACGGGTGATGATAATAATGATATTGTTCAACATGATCCTATAGATACTTATCCTATAGATGATATGGTAGAAGTGATATATGTTATACCTCATAAGGGTTGAACTAAGAAGCCTCTTGAGATTGCTTTCTCCTCACATGATATACTTAAACATGTGCCTAATGGTCCTCTTTATATATAGTTGTTTGAATCTATGATATCCCACTAATGGGATATTAATATATCTTTTCTATTGAGAGAATTTGATCACTAAAGAATTTACATGTGCATGAGCTCTATCAAGAAATATATGATAAATCGAAAGCATGGATCAAGACTCATAATGGTTTCTCTTGTCGTAGGATGGGATTGATCACCCTTCCTTTACAAGTAGGACCAAAAACATTAGATGACTCATTCTCCATCATTCCACAATTAGACCAATTTTGTGTGAAGTTAGGATATCCATGGCTTCACTCCATTAATGAAGTCCCTTTGGTTGTAGAAAAAATATTTAAAGTTTCCCTTTGAAAATGAAATTTTCAATGTCCATCATAGTGGGTTTAAACCTTTGTCTTCCCATGGAAAATTTTCATTAGATTTATTTTGGCTAGAGCTTATGGAACCTATAAAACCTCAAGAAGAATTCATTTTCAAATCCTACCAAAAATTCAAGTCAAAATGCATAGCAAATCTATCCCTTCAACACATGCCTCAACAAACAACTGAGCCTACCATCATTGATGAAACCATGATTGAACCTAAATAAATTAAAAATAACCAAGACCCACCTAAGACAAAACCTTCATGTATTTTCTACAAAAGAACAAGAGATAATGAAAAAAATCATGTTACACCTCCTAGAATAAAAAAAGTTTACAAAGTTAAAGAGAAAGTGGTCAAACAACCTTCCATGGGTTATTTCCTCCCCCCCCCCTTAGGGAAAAAAAAAGCTATCATTGATCATCCCACTCCTACACAAACACAATTGGAAAACCAAACTAAAATAAACAAAGGTGCTAGAGAATGTAACAATACACATTGTGCCCTTTCTTGAAGGTTAAATGAAGAAATAAAAAAATAAAATAAAGATCCAAACTCAACTAAAACAATACATGATGAGTCTCCCCCATTTCCAAAACAAAAAGATCCTATAACACAACTTCAAAAAGAGCTAAACCCTTCTTTGGAAATTATCATTCGACCTCCTATTGTGATTAATTTAGATGATGATTAGGAGATTACTAAAATTGAGGAGGAGGTGCACAATGAATTGAATACATTGTTTTCCTCTTTCATGAGCTTAAAGGACAATTCTCCCAAGAAGAGTGTTGAGCCTGGTAATGACCCTAGTTCACCACATGCTATTGTCCCTTTGGCTAGTTGCCTAACTTTGGCATACAATGAACATGACTGGGATGTGGATGACCTACTTTAGGTTAATGCACATGTACCTTACTAGAATTTTTGCATTATTTATTTTTCTTTTTTGTGATTCCATGTGCATAATGTGATCCCTCGTACCATTTTGTTTGATGTTCTCTCTCTTTGTGACATTCCTCTATTTGTACCTACAATATTCTCTATGTCATAAATATTTTACCTTTTCATTTTATCTTTGTCTTTTTTTTTCCTTTTGGGGATGACACAAGGCATCAAGACATTCATGTCTCTTTCATTTTGACCCAAAATCCTTTTCTTGATCTTTTTCATTTGTCTTGTGTGTTCCTTTTGGGGATGATTCAAGGCATCAAGACATTCATGTCTCTTCCATGTTGCCCCAAAATATTTTCTTTATCTTTTTCATTTTTCCTATGTTTTCCTTCCAAGGATGACACAAAGTATCGAGTCATTCATGTTTCTTCCATGTCAACCTAAAATGTTTTTCTTTCTTTTCTCTCTCTTTGTGTCATTCTTCCAATTATATGCATATTTGGGGAATGATAATAGTTCTGAGCTCCCTTAAAATCATTGTAGAAAGAACATACTAACCCAAAATCCATAGATCCCTTATGTGTTTGGAGATTAATTTTGGAGGCAACACTTCTCTTTTCTTTTGCATGATGTAGCTATACTTGGAAACATATGACTTGGCATAGGGCATTCCAAATTAGCTCTAATGTCTTCTTTATTGTTAGCATTTATCACTTGCTACTTTAATGTAATTGCTCACAACATGGTGTTTAGTAATTTCTTTAAATTGAGGGCATACATTGGCATTATTGTTTTGCATTGTTTCTTTTTTCATGAATCATGGTGTAGTATTCTTATTTTATACTATAATTATATAAAAATGGTATGCTTTTTCCTTTCCTTATTTGGGAATAATTAATGATAAATTGGTCTTGACATTGCCTTGATCTAGTGTTGTGATGTGTTTTATACATCCATATTAGGTCTTGGACCCTTTTAAAGGTAATTAACTTAACTCTATCTTAATTTAATGTTGTAAAATGTATTTATTTAAACTTTTGCATTAAATCTAGGAGGATTGTAAAAAAAAGTGGACCTAATCTAGTATTTTAATGTGTTTTACACATTCACATAGGATTTAGGGCCCTTCTAAGCTAAATAGACCCATTTTTCCATAATTTAGTATTGTAAAGTGTGTTTATTTACACTTTCACATTGGATTTTGGGTCCTATTGCATTTATGACATTTATATCAAAATTAATAGTCCCCTATGATCCTATATTGTGCATTTTGAGGCATATTTTGATAAAAACCATGACAAGATCAGTATATAAGCCTAACTCCTTGACCCCCCAAAAATTTAGGACTAGAAATAGCCCCTATGAGACCCAATCACCAGCTTTGGTGAATAAGTCCTATATAGGTGGGACTCGTTTGTCCAAGATGGCAAATGAGTCCCATTTAGCCTATTTTTAAGGTTTTGAGAGGGAAAAGTGGGTCATTAATTCAAATTTCTTCAATGTCAACCTTGGGGATAAAATTATTGGTCATTTGAGGGAATTTCTTATATAAAAACACTTTCAAATCCTCATTTCATATAACCAACACAAGCCTACATGTTATCAAGTCAAGAAAGGAAGAGTTAAGCATTCAAAGACTTCGCAAGATTATTACAAGATCATTCAAGCTCATTTCTAAGGAATTCAAGGGAAGATTTTTTCAACAATTGTTATATAAATTCAAGATCGATCATCATGTTAAATATTATCAAGCATCAAGCATGTATGTGAGCTAGTGTTGTGATGTAGCACCGAAGATCCAAGATCAAGCATTATTTTACTTTTATTGTCAAGATCAAGATCTACATCCTTCATGGCCATTTCACGTTGACTTGTAGATTAAAAAAACATCATTCAAGGTATCATTACTCATGTTTCATGTCTTATTTCATGTTCATCTTCCATTAATTCATCATTTGATTTTATTACCTAAAATGAGTTTGACCAAGGAAAACCCCTATTTGCTAACAATCAATAGGATTTCTTCTGTATGCATGTGTTATTTTAAATTTAGGTGTCTTCAGGCTTGAAGGATCATTGAAGATTAGGTTACATGCTTGGAGAATTTTTTTGGATTTTTCTCCCCATTTGAAAGTTCATCATCTTCACAAAAAGTCACCTATAGGTCCAAAATTGGCAGTTTCAGATCTGAAAACATACAGGAATGAAAAGAGTAGACTAAGAGGTGAAAATAAAAACTTTGAAGTTCTAGAAAATACAAAACAGACTCATTTTTCAAGAGTAGTGAATAAGTCCCATTTTAGTTGTCTTTTAGATCCATTTGCAGACTCATATATCATTTTTCCTAAAACAACTTTTCGTGCAAAAATCAAGAACTAGGACTGATTCGCTTAGAATGGAAAATGAGTCCAACTAGGTTAGAAAATCATATTTTTCAAAATTTTAGAGCTTTTCTCTATCATTTTTAGATCTTCCAAGTACACATATTATGCTCTTCAACTTTCTATTTCATTTCATTTAATTTTATAGGTCATTTCATAGTGCATTACATTAAGTTATGGTTTATAGTTGCATCTTGCATTTCATTATCGTTTCCATGTCTAAACTTGGTGGTGAACCTGTTAATAGTTTTTATTTATCCCCTAGGACAAACCTATTTCAAGATCTCTTTTTCTTTTGCATTGAGATCTCTAGGGTCATCCCTGAGTGGAATATCTTTGAAAGTGGTTATGACAACACTTGATCAACCTATCCCCCATTTCTTAGAGGTTACATTTTGGTGAACCTACATTTAAAATACCTTATTTTCTTATTTGGAGTCCATCATCATTCTATATTTAGCTTGCATTAACTTTGCATTAGGATTTACATTCATTAACTTGCATTCCAGGGTTTCAAAATTGTGCATTAGTGAAATCTCATTTAGCTTACATTTTTGCATCTCATTTTACTGAAAATCATTTAAAATCTACATTTTCACTTAAGATCTAGGTCATACAGCATAAAAATCACAAAAATCAACTAAAATTTTTAGAAAATCTTGAAAAAAATCTATTCCAAGACTCATTCGCCACCTTGGGTGAATTAGTCCCAGTGCAAATTTTAGACTACATTTTACAAAATTAAATTTCCTATTTTTCAGATCTTTTTTGTTGTGACCACTTTTATGTTTAATTTACTTACTTTCTATTACATTCAAATTATTAGGAGAAGCATAATATACATTCATTGCAATTTTGGATAGAATTAGATTTTTGCACTTTTCATGTTTAGCATTAGTTCATAGTTCACCTATATCAAATCAAATTTAGCATTCATTAGAAAACGAAAACTAAAAAACTAAGAAAATCTAAAGAAACAAACAAAAAATGGTTAACCTTAGAGAAATCATATCATTCAAACCCTTTACTAGTGATTACTTCAACATGTTAGATGAACCCCTTGATGACTTTATCTCTCCTAGATCATCCACTAAAATTTTGATTGAAGGGGATGCAAGAATTGAAAATCATGACAATCATAATTGGTCTTCTCCTGATACCTCTCCTATGAGTGACGAAGGTATCTTGGTCATAGGAGATATAACTATAGATAGGAAAAATTTCAGAATATTTGAAAACAACCAAATAAATAAACCCTATCAAGCACCATGGAGCACAAACTAGAATGAAAATGAAAATAAACAAAATACATACAAACCAATTTGCAAACTAGACTTGATTGACCTCCATGGCTCTTCTCCACCTGCATAAGAATGCAAAATTTTGAAGGTTTATTGTTAAAGGAATGTTGGTTGCTCAATTCAATAGCATAACAACCTGATGAAAATGACAAATGGAGAATGATAGCGACAAATGGAAGATTGGAGAATGATTTTGACAGAGTGATGATATTTAAGAATCCACCCCCTAAATGGATTGTGAGAGGCTGTATTTATAGGGTTTTTAAGGAAAAATCTTAGTTGGAAAAGATCAACGGTTGAGATTCAGTCTAGTAAGATGAACAGTAAGAGATGGAGGAGTTGGAGAGAAAGATGGAAGCTAGAGAAAAAGAAGGAAGATGTTTCCTTCCCACAAAACCTTTCACTCAAAAATGAAGGCAACTTGCCATTAGTCAAGTTTAGTTATGATTTGGTTTTGTAGTTGAAGATAATTCATTAATTAAATAATAAAATTATTTAATTTCATGTGACATGTGGTTTTGGAAGTTTCTAATTAAATATTGAAAAATATTTAATTACGTATGAAATGTGGATAAGAAGTTTCTAATTAAATATTTAAAATATTTAATTAAATGTGAAATGGCTTTTTAGAATATTTTAAATATGATTTCATGATTTAGGAAAAAGGAAGAATATTTACTTTGTTCAAAATAAAAAAATGTGATAACTAAATTAAATAAATTGTAAAGATTATTTAATTTAATTAAGAAGAATTAGAAAAGTGATTAAATTAAATAGGTAATTAAACTTATTTAATTAAGATAGAAGAATTATAAAATGAACAATATAAATAAATAATTAAATTTATTTATATGTAGATTGAATTAGAGATTTAACTAAATAACTTGTATTTAATTAATTACAAGACTTATTCTAATGTGACCATTTTTAGGTGTATACATTTTTCTCCTCTTTGAGATGATGTTCAAGATGATATTTTTATTGAGTAACATCATTTCAAAGAAGTTAAGGTATGGATAGAGGAACATGGATAATGATAGAAAAATAGGATGATGGAATGATGATGCCCCCTCAAGAGGATAGGCAGGTTGAACAAACATGAGCATGCTCTCGAAATGAAATTATGAGGATAGACAAGATGAATGATGTAAGATAGGAAGTGGATGAAGGAGATGAATGATATGTTATGCTACAATAAAGGTGAGCAACCATGATGTTTGGTGTAGCACTAGACGTTATGCACCAAGATATAAAGACCAAGGTGACGATTTGTCTCGTGCCCCAACATAATACAACCTTGTCTAGATGTATGAGGAAGTAAACTTAGAGAATTAAAGTCCTAATGCACAAAAGGTATGACATGACCTTAGATGCAAAGGATAGTGCAAAAAGCTATTCCAACATGCATAAGATATGAATATTAGTTGTCCAGAATGATATTGATTTGACAAAAATGCAAGAGAAAATGATAACACACACAAGCAAGCATGCACAAATGATTCAAAAACAAACAAGGTAGTTCCCCTGTCAGGTTGTAAATTGTTGATTGATGGATTGATTGATTATGATAGTGTTGTCATTGTGGAGAGTGGCATATCCCTAGATCAACACAAGAATGATTGATAATTTATTGATTGACTTTTATTGATGATGATAGTGTTGTCATTTCGGGGAACGACATATCCCTAGATCAACACAAGGATGATGATAGTTGATTGATTGATTAGGTTTACAACAAGATTAGGATCAAGACCAAAGGATGTGATTGGATAATTTGAAAAGATTGATTGACTTGATTGGTATGGAGTAAGGATTCACGTGCATTTGGATTATTGCTTGGAATGATTGAAGATGATTTGATGTATGGATGAATGGATTTGATGCAGATGATTGATTTGGTTGACTAGTTGGATGATTGGGTTGAGGTGATGAATTTAGTAGATGAAATTGGAAGAATTAATTGGATGGATTGATTTTATTGCTTGGATTTTTGTTGGCTATTTAATTTTTTTGTCTTTTTTTTAAGGATCTTTTTCCTTTTTTTTTGTATTTTTGGAGATATTTGTTTGTTTTGGATTTTGAAATGTTTGATTTTTTAGGGATTTTTTGAAATGTTTTGATTATTTTGGATTTTTAAAATGTTTTGATTTTTTTGGATTTTTGAAATGTTTGGAGGTGTCAATGGATAAAAATTTGGGTAGTCTTTGTGCTAGATGCCAATGACAAGGGAAAACCAAGTCTAGGTGCAAGGAGAAAGATGGAATTGATGGATGGAAGTGTGGGTGGGTGATAGGATAAGGGATAAAAGACTCATGATAAGAGAGAAAGGATGTGATTTCCAAAGACTATGTTGCATAGGAATAACATGCCCCATTCTAGGTACAATACTTAGGATTTTTCTAGAAAAAAACTTATGACAATAGGGTAATGGTAATCTTGTTTAGAAAGATGAGGTATGTCAAGAGATACCCAGAGCATGTTTCAACCTTTGTCCCCATATCTTCATCAGGATCAAAAGAAGAAGGGTGGATGAATGGACCCACTATGCTAGGTATGTATGATGGCTAAGATGGTAGGTAGAATGGAAATGATATGACATGAATGATAGGTTGGATATGTAAGACATTGTGCCCCCAAGTGTAAGTGACATAGAAGATCAACCTACACATGATGCTTGTTTTCTAGGTTTTCATCATGGTACTTATCTAGGGTGCATGTTTACCAGGTTTTCACCATTGGACAAAGGAATTTTTCTTTACTTTTTTTTTTACTTTTATTTTTTGACTTTTTTTTATTAAAAAATTGGATAGGAGAAGGGGAATATGGATGCAAGGGACTCAAGTGTCCAGTTCCATGAAAGGTGGTAGTCCCACTAGAGATGAATGTCATTGCATGGACAGTGTCAAATGTCATTATGCTCATAGGTGTTGGTAAGGAATTGCATGAGTGTGAGATGGATTAGGTAGATGGCAGATTATGAAAGGCTTATGCAAGAATGGATGGGGAATAGTGGATTATGATGTGGATTGTATAGGACTTATGAAAAAGATGAATGGGGAGGCTTAGCAAAAAGCATGGACCATAGGAAGGTGGTGGGGGAGATATGTAGGATAATGAGTGAAGGGTGGGGAGATGGGGGTATGTGGAATTGTTGTGAAATGGAAGGGAACCATGACTAATGGTTGCACACACTGTGATAAGCGTTGAAGCTTTTGATGCGGATGTGGTGTAGGAAGACATGGAGATGTTTTCTTAGGAGATGGGTGAGTAAGTGCTTTAGGTACCCACATAGACTTAGTACTTTTAGGACTTTTATTTTTCTTGTGGGTTTTAGGAATTTAAGATTTTGAATGGAATGTGCATTTTGGATGGGAGGGCATGGTTGGGATTTTTGTGATGTGGATGCCTCATTTGACTTAATTTATTTTTGCTTAGGTACCCAAACCATTTTGTTTTTATACTTTTCTTTTGGACATATGGGCTTATATATCTTTTTAGATGTACTTGGCTTTGAAATTTTGCAATTGTATGCTAAGGCATTAGGACCTTTAGAATTTTTGACTTTATGTGTAGAGGCATCCACTTTTATATTTTGGAATCCCTTGGGTTTTATGGAATGAGTGGAAGCTTTATGTTTAGAAAATGTGTGCATTGATTGGTCAATATTAAGATGTTTAGAGGATTTATGGATAAATGGATAAGAAGATTGAACGATAGGAATATTAGGTGTTGGGATTAATGGTGGTAAAGTGGATGGAAGGATATTAGGAGTTGGAAGAAATGGTGGAAAAGTTGATGGTGGAAGGTGTATGGTCACATGCTTTTGACATTTGTAGGATGATGGAGGTGGAATGGAAACATATGTTTTAGGGATATGATAGGCGGGTGAGTGTCTAAGGCCAAATGAGCATGGGGAGACTTTGACATTTTGGAGTATGCAATGGACAATGGGACTAGGTGTAGGTGGAACACTAGGCACAAGTTCCTTATTGGATGAAGAAAATGAAGCAAGGGAAGATAATGGTTGTTGTTGTTCTAAAGAGGAACATTCGTGAATGAGGGTGGAAAGACCAATAGGATATGATGGAGGACTTGCAATGGGGTCAATAGTGGGTGATGGAGGATGATTAGGATCTTGATTATCATTGTGTTCACTTAGATCCAAGGCATTTGTTTGATCTTCTATGTGTGCTTGGAATGCATAAAGTTGGCTAAGAGGATCATCATGGTCTTCTTGATCATAAAAGGGGTCTTGATCAAATATGGAAGATTGATCATGAATAATATTAAGTGTGTCATGAATGGAATCATTGGGAGGGTGTTGATCTTTATGTGGATGAGGGGGCAATGTTTCCTCATGTTTAGTACTATGCTCTTGACATACCTCATGACTTATTTGAATGGAGGTGGAAGGGGATTTCTCATGGAGAGAATTGTCATTTTCTTGATGGTCAACAACATAGAAGCATGATAGAGGGTGACTTGGACTTATGAAGGGAGACTCTTGAATTGGCTCAAGGGGTTGTGGATGACATGGTTGGCTTGAAGGACTTGGCATTATGTTTGAGGACTCTTTTGTATGTTCAAGTATATGTGTTGAATGACGTGACAACAATTGATTCCTTTCTTGTAGCCCTTGGGTCACATTCTTTGTAGGTGGATGGGTGGATTGAGGTAATTCCATAGGTTTACCTTTGAAATGTTTGAATTTAGGGTGTAGATTTGATGGAGGATTAGATGATAGTGGGGGTAATGACTAATTTGATGGGTTGGAAGGTGGAGAGGCCAATGGATTAGGACTAAGACATGATGGCTTATGGATAGGCATTTGATTGGATGGTAGTATTCTAGAGTTATATAGTGAATGAGCTAGATTGGTGTTCCCCTTGTCAAATGGAACATGAGGATTGAAAGGCTATTGATTTTGCTACCAAGGTGGACTTGGGCTCCTATGTTCTTGCAATGATAAGGGTGCATGTGTTGATGTGGCATTGACATGAGAATAATTGGATGGATTAGATTGGTATGAGGTGGAAGGGGATGACACATTAGGTTGAGGTGGCATTGGTTGATAATGAATGGATAGGGGATGATGTTGTGGTTGTTGAATTTGAAAAGTGGCAATGAAATGATTGGCTTGAAATAGGAAGTGTTGGATTTGAGGTGATTTAATTTGTTGAAATTTTTGGAAGAGGGTTTGAAGGCTTTGTATGGTTTGTTGGTCTAGGGGTTGGGGTATTTGGTGAAGTGTTTGGAGGTTTTGAAGTTGGGATGTTAGGTCTTCTAAACTTGGCATGATGCCACACATGTGTGTAAGCTCTTGCATATTGATTTGTTCCTCAAAGTATGCAACATAGTTCATGTAATCATTAGAGGCAGTAGGAGAAGCCCCTCGAAGTATGATTTTAAGTTTTGGTTTTGTTTCATTATTTGAGTTAGGGAGAGGGCCTCCTTGAATTATGATCTTGGGATTAGGTTTTGTCTCATGATTTGGCCTAGAGGGATAGCCCCCTTGGATTATGACCTTGGGCTTAAATTAGGACCATTTTGAAAAGTGGTGACTAGGACTAGGTTGGTGATAGTGATGATGTGGAATGATTAGATTGGATGACTTGGATTGATTAGGATAAAATGGATAGAATGTGACTAAGAAGAGTGATTAGGATGAAAGTGATTGGATATGAATGTGTTGGAAGAAGGTGTAGAGTGAATTGTATTTATGTGTTTGGTGTTTAGCTTGATTTGGAAATGTTTAAATGAATGATCAAACATGTACACACATAAATCACTTACACAAGACACATAAGGAAGTTTAAATTTTGAAATTTGAAGAATGTAATGATGATTATTAAACAAGCACACATGGAAGACACATCAACAAGCCCTATGACTAGTCAAGTGGGGTATGGCCAATGAGGTCTCAAGCTAGTCTGCACAAGGTTGACTAAGGATGATTTGAAAGAAAAATCTTTCCACACAGCTGAGAGAAAGGGGTAACCCACCCTTCACCTTCACTTCCCAAAGGTATAAATTTCTTTGGGGCTTAGCCAAGAGTGACAAGATTTTAACTCCAAAACAAGAGCGTCTTTTGATTCACACTTAGATTTGAGGTCATCCCTAGGGGTGATGAAATCCCCTAGTAGGCCTCTAATGAAGGGTTTGAAAAAATCAAACCAAGTGAGGTTTTTTTTATCACAAATGCACTTGATTCACACTCACAGTTGTTAATTGACCTTTAGAAAGGAAATGTGTGGAAGAAATCAATGAAGCACTCGTTCTTTTTAGATCCCAAATCAAGATGTGACAGAAGATAATGGATAATTTTAGACCTGGTTTTCAATATTTGATTGAAAACAAGATTCATTTTAAGAGCCCCAATCCAAATGTGTGACAAACAAGATTAAGAGGTGAAAGATTAAATGAGTGCGCCTAGAAGTTTTTGCTTTCCAATCTTCTATCTATGACTGATATTGCTGCTATGATAGCTCCTTATGATCACCTACAAGATCAAAAAATGATATTATAATGTAGCCAATTTTTTTTTTTTTTAAAAAGCTCATTAGAAAATTGCAATTTCAGATACATGTTTTTGACATAGCTGAATTAGGTTCCATTGTTTGAATATTTTATTGATCTGAAAAATAAAAACTCAAAGAAGAGATCCTTGCTAATTTTCTGAGAGCTTTCCAGAAATCTAAAGAAGTAAAAAAAAAACCCTATTTTGCACCCAAAAATGCGAATTTGTGAAAACCATACAGAAAATGAAGATCAATTTTTTTCACATTGTATTTTACCTCCAAATTAAATCTGTAAAACATAGACCCCCATTACAATTTCAAGAGCTTTCCAAATTGTAAAAATTTCACAATAACTCCTGCAAAAATTATGATAAACCCTTAAATTTTTTACTGTAGCCTCTTGAGATGATGCACAAGACTTTGTGAAAATATTGTAGAAAAATTTGTAGTTGTGTACAAGATATGAAGAAATTGGTAAAACCTAGGGTTTTGTCCAAAAAATGGTAGATTTGCAACAAAAATTCAATAAAACCTGCAAAAAGCAAGCTAGATCAAAAGATTCACGTTAGGCTCACCAAATGTAGATAGGGAAAATTTTAGAATATTTGAAAACAACAAAATAAATAAACCCTATCAAGCACCATGAAGCACAAACTAGAATGAAAATGAAAATAAACAAAAGACATGCAAACCAATTTTCAAACTAGACTTGATTCACCTCCATGGCTCTTCTCCACCTACATAAGAACACAAAATTTTGAAGCTTGATTGTTGGAGGAATGTTGGTTGCTCAATTCAGCAGCATAACGCCCTGATGAAAATGACAAATGGAGAATGATAGCGACAAATGGAAGACTGAAGAATGATTTTGACAGAGTCAGGATACTTAAGAATCCACCCCCTAAATGGATTGTGAGAGGCTATATTTATAGGTTTTTTGAAGGAAAAATCTTAGTTGGTAAAGATTAATGGTTGAGATTCAGTTTGGTAAGATGAATAGTAAGAGATGGAGAAGTTGGAGAGAAATATGGAAGCTAGAGAAAAATAAGGAAGATGTTTCCTTCCCAGAAAACCTTTCACTCAAAAATGAAGGCAACTTGCCATTTTTCAAGTTTAGATATGAGTTGGTTTTGTAGTTGAAGATAATTCATTAATTAAATAATAAAATTATTTAATTTCATGTGAGATGTGGTTTTGGAAGTTTCTAATTAAATATTGAAAAATATTTAATTATGTGTGAAATGTGGATAAGAAGTTTCTAATTAAATATTTAAAATATTTAATTAAATGTGAGATGGATTTTTAGAGGATTTTAAAGATGATTTCATGATTTTGGAAAAGGAAGAATATTTACTTTATTCAAAATAAAGCAATGTGATAATTAAATTAAATAAATTGTAAAGCTTATTTAATTTAATTAAGAAGAATTAGAAAAGTGATTAAATTAAATAAGTAATTAAACTTATTTAATTAAGATAAAAGAATTATAAAATGAACAATATAAATAAATAATTAAATTTATTTATATGTAGAATGATTTAGAGATTTAACTAAATAACTTGTATTTAATTAATTACAAGACTTATTATAATGTGACCATTTTTAGGTGTATACAATAACCATTGTGAATCATGAAAGTCTTGTTTTTCTTCCCCCTTGGAAAGATATTGGGACACACGAAGATAAGATTATGGCCACTATTTTACTTAATCTCCATTCATCTCCCAACATCTTCCCTACTTGTGATAATGCTTTACTCAATAAGGATACAATCATCAATGATCATGACATATGTGTGAAAGATATCTTGATATTAAGAGATCCAATAATTGAGAACTATCACAATCCTACCTCTCCTACTTGGAAAGACATTATAGGAAATGGTGATGCAAATATAGATAATCATGACAATCAAACCTTCCATTCTCTTAATATCTTCTCTAGACATGAAGAAGATAGTTGAGTGCTACAAGATGTCATTATTGAAACTCATGAGAATATTATTCCTCCCTTTCCTAACATCCCTACCATTTGGGAAGACCTATTTGAACAAAAAATTGCAATCATTGATAACCAATAAAATTATAGTTATCCCTCTCTTGATGCCTCTCATATGAGTGATGAAGCTACTTCACAACATCTAACCACGAAATGTGATGAACCTCTTGTTTGTTACTTTCCTAAAATATCTCCTACCAGGGTAGATATTATGGCACAAGAGAATGAGACCTTAGAGAAAAAGGATGACATCATGGAAAACAATAAAATCTTCCCCTCTCCTAATATCTCTCCTATTGGTGAAGAAGATATTATGGTGTTACAAGATCCAATCGATGATAAACATGAGGAAAACATTATTGAACAAGAAAAATTGATCATTGAAACAAAAAATGGTCTAACCATTGATAACCTCCTTAATTGTGATGAAGTTATTCACTCTCCTAAAAATTCTCCTACTAGGAAAGGTTCCATGATGCAAGTAAATGACAACAATGAAAAACTTCTTTCAAACAATAGTAATATGGCTTCCTTAGGTGAAGATGATGAAGTGAAATTACAGCCCTCTTCACTAAAAGATCACAAAACTATGATTATGGCTTTTGACATTATGCATGTTAGATATCTCTTAACACCAACCACATATGTATATCTTGTACAAGAGATAGAAAGAGGAAAGAAATTTGAAGAAGCCACAAAGTTATTGGAAGATGCTTCAAAAACCTTTGATTTAATACTTATATTCATGGGAGAATATAAGATCATAACAAAAAATTCTAAAAGGGGAAATGAGAAACCGGTAAAAATAATACAAAATTCAAAAACATCCACTTCCACCACTTTAGAAGAAGAAACAACATACATGAAAAACTTCAACAAAGTTAAACAACCACCAAACCTGAAAAAAGTGAAAAATATTTATGGAAAAGGCTTTGAACTTATGAAGAAACTTGGAAAAAGATGCGATGCTATAGAACTAGGTATCCATGTCCCTATAGAGCATAAAATGCAAGAAATGACTAATGATCTTTGTTATTGTCCTTTGAAACAAAAGCATTCATTCAATGTCAACACTATCACAAAAGATTCTTCCAAGAAAAAATTAACTTTGATGCATCTAAAATTGATAGATATCTCACTAAATATATATCAAGTTGAAACTTTATTTTCCTATCATAATAAATAACTTTAGTGTTTTCTCCTTTCCATGTAATAGTTGTAGGATCATAGTATACTCACTATTGCATGTTTTACACTTATCGCAATTTATTCCATTTCTACAAAGAGTAGCATATAATTATCCATTCCATGATCACCCTTGTCCTACACTAAGTTTTGGAAAGTGGGTTAGGAAGCCTTATCCCCATATGCTACATTTGTTTGTCTCTTTTGGATAGTATATTTCCTTTCATGAACATATAAGAGCAAGCTTGGGATGTGGATGACATGCCTTAAGTTGGCTCGCATGTGATATACTTATCCATGATGTAGTCTAATTTGGAAACATATGACTTGGAATAGGGCTATCCAAGTTGGCTCTCAGCTCTTCTTTCATGTTAGCACTTATCTTTAGCTAATTTAAAGCAATTACTCACAGTGATGGTGTAGCAACCACTTTAAAGTGGGGGCATACATAGATGACATATTTTGGAAAATTTCATGTTGTGATTTCTCTTTCTTCTTATGATGTGTCTCTTCTTGGTGGTGTCATTGGGTTTTATGCCATCTAAAAGTGTATGATCTAATAACATGGCATGATGTGAATGAGGCATCCCATGGGAAATTATTTGACACTTTTGACTTGTCCTCTCTTGGAGACATTAGGCACAATGCTCCCTAAGAGGGAGACCATTACATGAACAAAGAAAAATCCCCATTAACAATTTTTTTACAAAAGAATTTATGAAAAGCATTAAATTTTGGTGCCTTATCAAAGTTATCAAGAGGATAACTTTGGTATGTCTAGTATGATGGGAAACTAACACATTGTGTAACGCCCGTCGTGCAAACCCCAGAGAACACACACATAAAACAAATTTTTTTTTTTTAAAATAATAAAAGTAACATGTAACAACATTAAACCATAATCACATAACATAACACCTAACATTAATACACTTGGTTCTCTGGGGCACGCGAGGTTACATTGCAACCACAACACAAAATAAAGATAACAAAAACAACATAACCATTTAATTTATGAAAACCATATACAATGATACAACTGATAGCCATGATGCGAGTATGATAACATCGCATAATTACATCCATGATAAATCTTTTAACAAGATCCAAATCAAACCTAACTATTACACCATTGAAATAATATTACATTACAATTTTCTTGATACATGAATTAAATTGAATTTCCCAACATGGGGATTGATACAAGAATAATGAACATGAAGTACAACTAATTACTGGAACATCTGCACTGCGGAAAACTAAGGATACATGACACTGATGGGGAACCCAATGGGTTCAGAGCACGTTCCACCCAACCATGTGAATTACGAAGTAACTCACCCCCCGTGCTCAGAGGTGACGAGGAAGTGAACCCGACCATGATTATCGACCGACTCAATAACAACATGATACAAAACAAGTACAACCCAAGTATGCAATGCAAAACCATCAACTTACTCACATCACATAACAAATAAAACCAAGAACTCATTACGATAACATGAAGTACTAACACTTAACAATCATGAATCAAATCACAAGAATTCCAAAGAAACATCACAAAGAGATAACATCCAGAGGCAACAATAACAAAGCACAAGGGTGTCAAGCTCTCATGGGATTCTCCTGGCCCTTCCTCCAACTGAGGCGCCGACACCCATCTATGGATCTCCTGGCCCTTCCTCCTAACTGAGGCGCCGGCACCATAGGGTAGCTGATGCGGAGCCAATAGCCTCTCATGAAGACAAGACTATGACTATGCCGACCACGGCCTTCTCAGTCTATCACTAGTCTAAGGTAGCCCTAATGCATAGCCGAGGAATCCAAAGTTTTATTATCTTGTGTTTTTTTAAAACTACCCAACCCCCTAAATCTATGGTTTAGGTTATCACTTGTTTACTACTCTTTCGAGGGTTATCCTGGCCCTTCCTCATCCGAGGCGCCGGCGCCCACGAAGAGCCACTCTCCCACCCATGACCCCTAACACAACTCAAATTGGAAAGGGTTGGACCAAATCATAAAACATAATACTTGAATCCACACATGCGAGGTATAACTCCTCTCGCGACAATCCATAACAAAACTATCATAAGAACCGCCCAACCCTTCCAAGCTCAATTTTCAAAGCTTCGAAACCAAAGGTATAATCAAGACGAAGACAAATCCAACAATAAACATGCCTCTGGACTAAGGTTAAATACGATAGGGTCCCCACGGGTCAACACAAATGAAAAAGAAGAATATAGTATAACGGGACAACTTACATCCAAATAACAAGATTACACCAGCAAGGTTAAAACCATCCTCAAGGAATAACCCAAAATGATTATCACAATCAAAACCCACAATCACAACAAAAAGGATCACGCTTTTCTAACATATTTATTTCAAATAAAATAATAGTCAACATAAACGGTGCCTATATAAAATACAAAGCAATTACTTATCTATTAACACAATACCAACTACATTATTCCAATATAATGAATTTACATTTAAAAAAAATAAATAAATCAATAATTACAATTCAACTTGAATAAATACATTACCTAAATTGATTAAAATTTCATTTATAAAATTCGTTACCATTATATTTTGAAAATTATCAAATACATATAAAAAAAGTAAAATAAAATAAAATCTAAAAACCTAAATATGAATATATATATATATATATATATATATATATTAAATAAACCAAACTCTAAAAACAAAACATATTAAATAACCTAAATATATAAAAAAAACGAAATTAAAAAAATACATTGGCCGCGGCTGTACACTGGTCGTGGCTGTACGCAGCCCTTACGGCTGCTGTACACAGCGGCCCTTACGGGCTGCTGTGCATAGCAGTCCGTAAGGACTACTGTACAGCAGCATTTGCTGCAGTAGGGGCCGGTGGGTACGGCCCAACTGTCGCCCCCCACTCCCCATACAAACAAAAATTTGAAACATAAAGAAATACTCCGCCGACAAACCAAAGTTTTTCCTCTTCATTTTTTTTTTTTTAATATATTTTATATTTCAAATATAACGTGTTTCAAAGAACATGAACCCCAAAAAAAATATTACATCCTTGCACACATAAAAGAACGGATTTTGAAAACTTCGATTTCTGTCTTCTTTAAAAAGAATAAAAATATTTTACAAAAAGGTTCAAAGGTGATATATGTAAATATATATATATGTATATATTTATATATATATATATATATACATATATATTTATATCAATCAGAATAGAAAAATATATATAAAACACACATATATTTTAACATGCTGGTAGAAGTACAGAAGTAGATTTAAATTAGAGAACAAAAGAACAGAATAGAGCAATGAATATTTTACCCATACCCATATATTTTCAAACTCTCAAATGCATTGTTTTTAATAGGGAAATCATTTTTTTCTCTAAATGCTATTATTGATAATTTGTATGTTTCAGAAGATTGGGTTTCTTTTTTGATTTGACAAAATTTGAATAGTATAATTTGTATGATTTTCTTTGTTTTCTAATCTAATAATTTGCTCTAGTTTTAGTTTTCAACAGAAGTTCTCTATGTTCACAAAAATTATTTTTAATAGAAATCTATTTTTCTTTCAGAAACAACAGAGAATAGAAAAGGTACGAGAAGAAAAACTACGAGAGGAACCTGGAGTCCAATGCAAATTTTAAGATGCCCTCGAATCCGATTCCAATCCGTAGTCCAGAACGAACTCAACAATCCCTGGAGCACTTCAGCTTTCTGTTCTTCTGTGTGTGTGTGTGTTCTCAAAAACTCATGATTAAATAAAATATATTCCTCCTCTCCCCAAAGCTCTCCAAAAATCTCAGAATAAAAGAAAAATCAATTCTTTAAAACAAGCTTTTTTTTTCAACTCTCAAATCTTATTGGCTCACACTGACTTTTTAATTCTTTTATTTATTTTATTGTTTTAATTCCTGTTTTTCAACTTTTCTTGCACCTCACATTACATATTTATTTTAAATAAATTATTCACATAATTATCCACCACCAAATTAATTAATTCAAATAATTAAGCATATTTAATATTTAATTATTATTTTTATTTGCAATGTATAATTTTTCCAAAATGATTAAATTATTTAAATAGTTAAATACCATTTAATCCAACATTTAAATAAATAATTTATTTCAATCATAAAGACAAGTCATGACAGTAAATGCCCTCATAACCAAACTAAGACAAAACCCATAACACAACAGACAATGACGACAATTTCACAAAATCGACTATACCAAACAGATGAGACGACCTGACATCATGGAACAGGAGGACTTCATCGTCACCTCTGTATCAACATTTATCCGTTGGGTTATTTGGTGCTCACCCTGTCCTGCCGAAGCAGGCGGAATCGAGACTTATACCTGCAATCCTGCATACGAACGAAGTTGTGTACATGTGCATATATACATATATATCAAAGCATTAAATCAAGCTACTGTATTGTGAGAAGGAATCACAACATAATAGGGCACTCGCGAACGAGTGATGCTATATTGTCCTTCGTCACACCTATTCTAAAAATTATAACATAATCCATGAATCACATTTCTAACTAATAATCATCTCATAACATATTAAATTAAATCACTGCATCATATCATAATTCGGAAAAATCAACTGATATATAATCAACCATAATGTCATATAAAGTAATCAAGTCCAAAATTAAATAACATCATCTAGCATCTATACTAACCATATCAACAATAACAGTGTCAACATAGTATCCGACTAACCACATCAAACAATAACAGTATCATCATAGTATCTGAGCATCAAAACAAAACATAACACTACTGAGTCCAACTAGCAACCAGGAGGGTTATTACATCCTCCCTCCCTTAAATCCGGCTTACTCCTGTAAGCCAGAAAACAAGTATGGGTAGGATTCTCACATACGGGAAGCATCCTCCCAAGTCGCTGAAGCCTCATCATTGGGATCCCACTGGACCCTCACCTGCTCAATATCCCTGCCTCTGAGTACGATCCTCCTGTGCTGCACCACGGCCACAGGCTCTAGAGCTAGTTTCCCATCCTCGACCTATAGAGCATTCCAATCAAGAACATGAGTAACATCTGGAAAGTAAGGCCTAAGAACTGATACATGAAAGAAATCGTGAATCCGCGATAGACTAGGTGGCAATGCTAGGCGATAGGCAATAGGACCAATACTCTCCAACACCTCAAACGGCCCCACAAAATGGGGTGCAAGCTTAGAACCCTTTCCATAATGAATTGGGCTCTTCCGAGGATGAACTCTGAGAAACACTCGATCTCCTATAGCAAACTGTCAATCTACCCTATGTGCATCAGCAAATTTCTTCTGTCTATCTTGAGCTGCTACCAGATGCTCTCGGATGCGAGCTACCTGTTGCTCCATGTCACGAAGCATCTCAGGTCCAAGAAGAACCCTGTCCTCTAATCAATCCCAACTCAGAGGGGTATGACAAGGATGACCATACAAAGCCTAAAACGGAGCCATGCGAATCGAACTATGATAGCCATTATTGTAGGCAAACTCAACCAAATGTAGGTAGTCCTCCCAACGAGACTGCTGGTCCATGACATACATACGAAGCATATCCTCAAGCACCTGATTAACTCTCTCAGTCTGACCATCTATCTCAAGATGGTAGGCAGAACTAAAATTCAACTTAGTCCCTAAGGACCGCTGAAGGGATGTCCATAATGCAGAAGTGAATACCGGATCTCTGTCAGAGATAATCCTGCGCGGTATCCCATGTAGTCTAACGATATCCTCCATGAACACCCTAGCCACCACTGAAGTAGTATAAGAAGATCGGATAGGAGAGAAATGGGCTACCTTGGTCAACCTGTCAACGGTGACCATGATAGCGTCGTGTTGCCTGGAAGACATAGGCAACCCAACTATAAAGTCCATAGAAATGATGTCCCACTTCCACTCCGGAACAAGATGCGGCTGTAACAAGCCTGCCGGATGATGATGCTCGGCCTTCACTCTCTGACATTCAAGACACCTAGCCACAAAATCAGCAATGTCACGCTTCAATCCTGCCCAAAAATATAGTGCTCGAAGATCAGCGTACATCTTCTTAACTCCTGGGTGTGCCGAATAAGGAGCTCTATGAGCTTCTGTCAAAATAAGGGTACGAAGACCCTCTGCAGGAGGTACATACATACGGCCTACATAGCGCAAAACACCATCTGAATCCAAAGAGTACCCTGCAAATTTACCTTCTAAGGCTCTACCTGACTCAATCTCTGCCTTCACTGCCTGATACCAAGCATCAGAAGAAAGAGCTGCAATAATCTGACTCCTCAAATCCACCTCAAGAGTCATAGCGGATAACTCATGCCTATGTCTGCTCAAAGCATCTGCTACAACATTCTCCTTACCCTGAATATTATTTTACCTCAAAGTCGTACTCACACAAAAATTCCATCCACCTCCTCTGTCTTGCATTCAAAATCGGTTGTGTGAAGATGTACTGTAGACTACGGTGATCTATATGCAACTCGAACCGATGCCCAAGGAGAAAGTGCCTCCACCTCACCAAGGCATGCATAACTGCGGCCAACTCTAAATCATGAGTGGGGTAATTAAGTTCATGGTCCTTTAGTTTCCGTGACTCATAGGCAATCACTTGACCTTCCTGCATCAACACAGCCCCTAAACCTTCCAAGGAAGCATCTGTACAGACAACAAAATCACCTGCCGGGTCAGGAACTGCTAAGATAGAAGCACTAGTCAACTTATCCTTCAGAGTCTGGAAAGCTAACTGACACTGCTCGGACCAAAGAAATTTATTTCCCTTCCTCTGCAAAGAGGTGATAGGATGAGCCAACCTAGAAAACCCCTGGACGAACCGCCTATAATATCCTGCAAGTCCCATGAAGCTGCGAATCTCTGAGACATTTGTGGGTGCGGGCCAATCCATAATGGCCTGAATCTTTGCAGGATCAACTGAAATCCCCTCACCAGAAATCACATGGCCCAAGTACTGAACTTCAGTCTTATAAAAGTCACACTTTTCGAGATTAGCAAACAACTGATTATCCCTTAAGCACTACAATACCTGCTTTAGATGTTCTTCATGTTCCTCCATCGACCTAGAATAGATCAGGATGTCATCGAGAAACACTAGAATGAATTTATCCAAGTATGTACAGAAGACTCCATTCATTAGACTCATAAAGACTGAAGGTGCATTCGTTAACCCGAACGACATCACAGTGAACTCGTAATGTCTGTATCGAGTTTGAAATGCTGTTTTGTGAATATCTACATCTGCAATCCTCAACTGGTGGTATCCCGATTTGAGATCAATCTTAGAGAACACCTTTTCCCCTTTTATCTGATCGAAGAGATCGTCAATCCTGGGCAATGGATATCGGTTCTTCACTGTTACCTTATTCAACTGTCTGTAGTCAATACACAAGCAAAGAGAACCATCCTTCTTTTTCACAAATATCACAAGTGCTCCCCAAGGAGAAACACTTGGGCGGATAAAGCCCTTGGCCAACAATTCTTCCAACTAAAGACGGAGTTCCTGTAGTTCCTGTGTGGTCATCCGATATGGAGCTCGAGATATGGGCTCAGCTCCAGGTACCAGATCAATCCGAAAATCCACATCTCGCTTAGGCGGCATACCAGGAATCTCTTCTGGAAACACATCAGAAAAACCCTTAAGAAGGGGGTAATCATCCAATGACAACCCCTGACTATCCTCAGATTCCAAATCACTCACAGATACTGCAAAGCGCTGACAACCCTGACGGAAATGCCTTTTGAGCTGCATGGCAGAGATAATACGTAATGAAATGGGCCTCTGAATACCCAAGATCTCCACCTCCTTACCAGAGTCATCAGTGCACCTTACTGCCTTTCGTCGGCAGTCAATCATAGCACGATGTGCACTCAACCAGTCCATGCCTAAGACAATATCATAAGAACCGAGTGGCAAGATTCTGAGGTCCACCTTAGTTGACATTTCACCTATACACAGATTACAATCCTGCACAAGTTTCTCTACCACAACCCTTGACCCTGATGCTAATTCAACATTCCATTTTATGCCTTGGCTAATTGCCACCAAACCACATCGCTCAACTACTAAAGGTGATATAAAGGAATCAGAAGCACCAGAATGAAAAAGTATAGAAATGCTAGAATTATTCAACACACCTGATGCCTCAACCACCGTGTTCTGATGAACTGCCTGATGATTATCCACTGAAGCAAACACATGATGAGATCTCCCTGCATCACCTACTGTCGGCTCTGATGCTACTGGCCTCTGATTAAAACTGGAGGTGTTCTTCTGAGGACACATCCTAGCAATATGCCCTGGCTGTCTACAAGAGAAACACCCAGTGCCTCTGCCAAAACCTCTGCCCCCTGATGGAGCATTTGACTGCTGAAAACTCCCACGACTAGGTGCTGACTAGAAACTAGGTGCAGGCTGTACAAAACATTCCTGACGAATCCGGTTCCTGTTTCGATCCCTGCGAAACTGAGAATTGCCACCCTGTTGAGATTGATTGTTCTTTTGTTTTGATTGCTGCTGTTGAGGCTGCTGCTGCTGATAACCCCCTTTCGAGGGTGGGTACCTGTTCCTGGAAGATCCTGCTCCCTGAGACTGCCCTCCATGAGTAGCATAACCAGGTGTGGCCGTGCTACCAATCTGCACTCTGATGTGACCACCCAAAGCCATGGCCAAATTCTCCTCCACTAAGCGAGCCTTCTCCATTGCCATCTCCATCGTCTTCGGCTCGAAGACTCGTACACCACCACTGATGCGGGCATTTAAGCCCCGAACAAAATGCTGCACTAACATGCCCTCATCGTGGCTAATCCCAGCATACTGCTTCAACTCGTAGAAGCACCTCTCATATTGCTCCACTGACATAGACAACTACTTGAGATCATGAAACTCGTCAGCCCTGCGTTGCCTCCAGTGGTCTGTGAGGAAATGAGCTCTGAACCTGTCTAGGAACAACTCCCAAGTAACCATACTGAGATCAAGATGTAGTTTCTATTCCTCAAGGCACCACCAAGTAGACGCGAAGCCTCGCAAGTGCATAACTGTGCACCGTTCCTTGGTATTGCTACCATAGGGGTGCATGGCGAAGCAACGGTCTAAGTCAATTAACCAGGTCTCAGCCTCAAGACCTCCTCCAGAACCATCAAAAGTAGGAGGGTGTGCCCTCATCAAATCTCTCATATGGCCTGTTATGACTGCATCCGGAACCACATCTGTATCCCTGCGCCTCGGAGACCTCTCTCTCTCCCTCTCCACCTGGTGTACCTCATCTGGCCTAGGTCCCAAACGGTCAAGAATCTCTCCAAGTATATGCCGTAACTGACTGTCTAGACCTGGCGGTGCTGGATTCTGGTCACCTGATGGAACACTATGAAGACTCTGTTGTTCCTCATGCTCAGAGCCATGGCAACTAGGAACTGAGGGGTTTTTCCAGTTTGCTCCACGTCCGGCACCACGGCCTCTTGCACGGCCACGTCCTCTACCTCAAGGCATAGTTCTGTGCCACAAGATAAAGTACAACATGAGCACAAGAGTTGCACAAACGGTAACCTAATGGACTACACTACCCAAAGACCCTAGTGTTTGCAACCTTGGCTCTGATACTAAGTTGTAACGCTCGTCGTGCAAACCCCAGAGAACACACACATAACACGAATAATTTTTTTTTAAAATAATAAAAGTAACATGTAACAACATTAAACCATAATCACATAACATAACACCTAACATTAATACACTTGGTTCTCTGGGGCACGCGAGGTTACATTGCAACCACAACACAAAATAAAGATAACAAAAACAACATAACCATTTAATTTATGAAAACCATATACAATGATACAACTGATAGCCATGATGCGATTATGATAACATCGCATAATTACATCCATGATAAATCTTTTAACAAGATCCAAATCAAACCTAACTATTACACCATTGAAATAATATTACATTACAATTTTCTTGATACATGAATTACATTGAATTTCCCAACATGGGGATTGATACAAGAACAATGAACATGAAGTACAACTGATTACTGGAACATCTGCACTGTGGAAAACTGAGGATACATGACGCTGATGGGGAACCCAACAGGTGCGGAGCACGTTCCACCCAACCATGTGAATTACGAAGTAAGTCACCCCCCGTGGTCAGAGGTGACAAGGAAGTGAACCCGACCATAATTGTCGACCGACTCAATAACAACATGATACAAAACAAGTACAACCCAAGTATGCAATGAAAAACCATCAACTTACTCACATCACATAACAAATAAAACTAAGAACTCATTACGATAACATGAAGTACTAACACTTAACAATCATGAATCAAATCACAAGAATTCCAAAGAAACATCACAAAGAGATAACATCCAGAGGCAACAATAACAAAGCACAAGGGTGTCAAGTGGAGAGTGTCATCGCATAGCTCTCATGGGATTCTCCTGGCCCTTCCTCCTAACTGAGGCACCGGCACCATAGGGTAGCTGATGCGGAGCCAATATCCTCTCGTGAAGACAAGACTATGACTATGCCGACCATGTCCTTCTCAGTCTATCACTAGTCTAAGGTAGCCCTAATGCATAGCCGAGGAATCCAAAGTTTTATTATCTTGTGTTTTTTTAAAACTACCCAACCCCCTAAATCTATGGTTTAGGTTATCACTTGTTTACTACTCTTTCGAGGGTCATCCTGGCCCTTCCTCATCCGAGGCGCCGGCGCCCACGAAGAGCCACTCTCCCACCCATGACCCCTAACACAACTCAAATTGGCAAGGGTTGGACCAAATCATAAAACATAATACTTGAATCCACACATGCGAGGTATAACTCCTCTCGCGACAATCCATAACAAAACTATCATAAGAACTGCCCAACCCTTCCAAGCTCAATTTTCAAAGCTTCGAAACCAAAGGTATAATCAAGACGAAGACAACTCCAACAATAAACATGCCTCTGGACTAAGGTTAAATACGATAGGGTCCCCACGGGTCAACACAAATGAAAAAGAAGAATATAGTATAACGGGACAACTTACATCCAAATAACAAGATTACACCAGCAAGGTTAAAACCATCCTCAAGGAATAACCCAAAATGATTATCACAATCAAAACCCACAATCACAACAAAAAGGATCACGCTTGTCTAACATATTTATTTCAAATCAAATAATAGTCAACATAAACGGTGCCTATATAAAATACAAAGCAATTACTTATCTATTAACACAATACCAACTACATTATTCCAATATAATGAATTTACATTTAAAAAAAATAAATAAATCAATAATTACAATTCAACTTGAATAAATACATTACCTAAATTGATTAAAATTTCATTTATAAAATCCGTTACCATTATATTTTGAAAATTATCAAATACATATAAAATAAAATAAAATAAAATAAAATATAAAAACCTAAATATGAATATATATATATATATAAATATTAAATAAACCAAACTCTAAAAACAATACATATTAAATAACCTAAATATAAAAAAAAATGAAATTAAAAAAATACATTGGCCGCGGCTGTACACTGGCCGCGGCTGTACGCAGCCCTTACGGCTGTTGTACACAGCGGCCCTTAGGGGCTGCTATGCACAACAGTCCGTAAGGACTGCTGTATAGCAACATTTGCTGCGGTAGGGGCCGGGGGGTACGGTCCAGCCATCGCCCCCCACTCCCCATACAAACAAAAATTTGAAACATAAAGAAATACTCCGCCGACAAACCAAAGTTTTTCCTCTTCATTTTTTTTTTAATATATTTTATATTTCAAATATAACGTGTTTCAAAGAACATGAACCCCAAAAAAAAATATTAAATCCCTGCGCACATAAAAGAACGGATTTCGAAAACTTCGATTTTCATCTTCTGTAAAAAGAATAAAAATATTTTACAAAAAGGTTCAAAGGTGATATATGTAAATATATATATATATATATATATATATATATATATATATATATATATATATATATATATATATATATATATATATATATATGTATATATTTATATATATATATATACATATATATATATATCAATCAGAATAGAAAAATATATATAAAACACACATATATTTTAACATGCTGGTAGAAGTATAGAAGTAGATTTAAATTAGAGAACAAAAGAACAGAATAGAGCAATGAATATTTTACCCATACCCATATATTTTCAAACTCTCAAATGCATTGTTTTTAATAGGGAAATCATTTTTTTCTCTAAATGCTATTATTGATAATTTGTATGTTTCAGAAGATTGGGTTTCTTTTTTGATTTGACAAAATTTGAATAGTATAATTTGTATGATTTTCTTTGTTTTCTAATCTAATAATTTGCTGTAGTTTCAGTTTTCAACATAAGTTCTCTATGTTCACAAAAATTATTTTTAATAGAAATCTATTTTTCTTTCAGAAACAACAGAGAATCGAAAAGGTACGAGAAGAAAAACTACGAGAGGAACCTGGAGTCCAATGCAAATTTGAAGATGCCCTCAAATCCGATTCCAATCTGTAGTCTAGAACGAACTCAACAATCCCTGGAGCACTCCAGCTTTCTGTTCTTCTGTGTGTGTGTGTGTTCTCAAAAATTCATGATTAAATAAAATATATTCCTCCTCTCCCCAAAGCTCTCCAAAAATCTCAGAATAAAAGAAAAATCAATTCTTTAAAACAAGCTTTTTTTTTCAACTCTCAAACCTTATTGGCTCACACTGACTTTTTAATTCTTTTATTTATTTTATTGTTTTAATTCCTGTTTTTCAACTTTTCTTGCACCTCACATTACATATTTATTTTAAATAAATTATTCACATAATTATCCACCACCAAATTAATTAATTCAAATAATTAAGCATATTTAATATTTAATTATTATTTTTATTTGCAATGTATAATTTTTCCAAAATGATTAAATTATTTAAATATTTAAATACCATTTAATCCAACATTAAAATAAATAATTTATTTCAATCATAAAGACAAGTCATGACAGTAAATGCCCTCATAACCAAACTAAGACAAAACCCATAACACAACAGACAATGACGACAATTTCACAAAATCGACTATACCAAACAGATTAGACGACCTGACATCATGGAACGGGAGGACTTCATCGTCACCTCTGTATCAACATTTATCCATTGGATTATTTGGTGCTCGCCCTATCCTGCCGAAGCAGGTGGAATCGAGACTTATACCTGCAATCCTGCATACGAACGAAGTTGTGTACATGTGCATATATACATATATATCAAAGCATTAAATCAAGCTACTGTATTGTGAGAAGGAATCACAACATAACAGGGTACTCGCGAATGAGTGATGCTATATTGTCCTTCGTCACACCTATTCTAACAATTATAACATAATCCATGAATCACATTTCTAACTAATAATCATCTCATAACATATTAAATTAAATCAATGCATCATATCATAATTCAGAAAAATCAACTGATATATAATCAACCATAATGTCATATAAAGTAAGCAAGTCCAAAATGAAATAACATCATCTAGCATCTATACTAACCATATCAATAATAACAGTGTCAACATAGTATCCGACTAACCACATCAAACAATAACAGTATCATCATAGTATCTGAGCATCAAAAGAAAACATAACACTACTGAGTCCAACTAGCAACCAGGAGGGTTATTACACATTGGCATGACTTTCTCATTATATGGTGGGAAGCTAACACACTAACATGAAATTCTCACTAAACCACTTATTTGAGACAACTCACCCCATGGATGATCTAATTTTTCATGTCCCCTAAGTGAGCATATTTTTTTTGTCAAATCTTGATCCACCTTTTCTTTCTTTTTCTTTCATCAACAACATTGCATGTTTGTGTATCTTGATGATGCATCTTGTGTGTGTCCTTTCATGCTTATGTTATTTTGACTTAGGATCTTGGATTCTTGGGGCTTGACCACTTATTTGATCTTTTTTATCCTAGACCATTTGTATCAATAGACTCAAGCCCCTCTTGAATTTCTACTTGAGTGTGTGTTTGAAGCAACTTCATCCTCTCAAGCTAAAGTGGGGGCTAGATGTAATGACAAAAAAATGGAGTGCCTTTTCCTTGCTTGATTTTGGAATAGTTAATGATAAATTAGACTTGACATCACCTTGATCTAGTGTTGTGATGTATTTTATACATCAAAATTAGGTATTGGACCCTTTTAAAGCTAATTAACTTAACTCTACCTTAATTTAATGTTGAAAAATGTATGTATTTACACTTTCACATTAAATCTAGGAGGCTTGTAAACTAAAGTGGACCTAATCTAGTGTTGTAGTTTTTTTACACATGAAAATTGGATTTAGGGTCCTTTTTAGCTAAATAGACCCAACTTTTCCTTAATTTAGTGTTGTAAAGTGTTTTTATTTACACTTTCACATTGGATTTTGGGCCCTATTATGTTTATGACCTTTATATAATCATTAATAGGCCCTATGACCCTATATATTGCATCCCAAGGTACATTTTGATCAAAAACCTGATAAGGTCAACATATTAGCTTGACTCCCTAACACTTTAGGACTAAAAAATATCCCATATGGGACCCATTCAACACCTTGGGTGAATGAGTCCCATTTGGCCTATTTTTAATATTCTAAGTAGGTGTTAGAACTATAAAAATCTAATGTTTTTACATATGATTTCACTCATAAATTTCCTAATTTGGTCCTATCGTATGCATATTTCATCTATAGTTTTCCATATTGCCCCATTGAATCAATCGAGTTATGCATTTTTTATGTATAGGTCCATATCGGCATAGGTCTGTGACTATCTCCCTGACCCATGGTGCCTTTCTGTTAACATTTGTTTGCTGCAGGTGGTTGGCAGGACTTTCTCATTGTCACAATGATTGGAGATTTCATTTGTGGTTGGCTATCGACATATGTTTTGGCCGTAGAGGTGGCATCTTACCGAATTTAACATGTCTCCCAAACTATGTGTATGGTGGTCCATTAGTGTGAGTCTGGCATTATCAACAATTGTCATGGCAATTTTGTTATGTCACGTTGACCGGCAAGTAAGGGATACATATCAGGGGGAGTCATTCCTATCATTGTAAGGTCCTGGTGAGTGACCTTCGGTCCTGCCGACCTTACACATGGATTCACATTGAATATACTTTTGGTGAGACTATGGTGGATTCAGAGTAAGTCTCGATGAATGTAGTAGGGTCTCACTAATGAGACATATGTGGACTCTATTGGCGTAAGGTTTGTGGTGTCTCACTGAATGAAATTTGGGTTTCATTTCGGCCAAGCATGAGTTTGCAACAGAAGGTCATAACGAAAAGGTTGGGTCTTGCCAACAAGTAACGAGTGGCTTTCGGTGAGATCTTTGATTTCTCTTAGCAATCTTGGTGTGCTCAGTTGTTTCGGTGTAACAAAACATTCTACAAGATGTCTCGCCGAGGGTTGGAGGTTATAGCGACAGAGGATCCTCATCAGTTGGAAAAGTCTTATGTCTCAGTGATTTGAATATGGAGGTTGGCTTTCGGTGGAACATAACAATCTACAAGAGGTTTCCCTAATAGATGAGTGCCACAATGACACTGAATAAAAGCAGAAGTCCTCATCGGTATGAGATATCCTTATGTCTTAGCAAATTGAGGGCACATTAGGAAAACATATCGGTAACACTTGGGATGTTCTATAGGAGGTCTTCCCAATATCACATAGCTACGGTGAAATGCAAAGGGGACAGTGGGATGCCTCTTGTCTTTGGTGTAACAAGTAGAATCTTATAGCAACATACAGTTTGATCATGGAGCTCTCAATGAAGCATATTGAAATCTCTATGAGTTCTCTCCAACTTTGTTCAGTCATGGCCAAAGTGAATAAGGACACTGATAGATAGTGATTGACATTATTTTTCCTTTGGCATACTTGCAAGCTATCTTGGTGACTGTTCCATTGATGATTAATATTCAAACACTATGGGCTGACATATGGAATTTTAACCATTGTAGGCCAACTTGGTTTTTGCCTGAATTCTATGGTGGCCAACATGGATTTCCAATTTGATTTATTTTCCTAAATACTGGTGTATAAATATGCACCCCGATTGTAATTAAATCATCATCAGATTCTAGATCACATACAGTAGATTAGGAATGGGCACAATAAAATAAAGTTCTCATTCTAGAGACTATGTGCATGTTTTAAAATGGAAAATTCAATGAAGATTAGCTAGTGTGGTAGGTTGTTTCTGGTGTCAATTGTATGTTGAACTTATGGAAAAGTATTGTTGAAGCTATCTCCAATTTGATTCTTTCTGGTTGTTTAAATTGACATAACAAGTTTATGTTCAGTTTATCAATGCACATTTGATGTATTTGTGTGATTAATCAATTGGTTCTCTCAAGAAAAGATTAAATCCTTTTTGTTGATCATAGTAATCAGGGAGATTCATCTGGATTATTAAAGTAGAGCTTAATAGTCATAATCCTGCATTGTTTATACAAGTTATGAACAAATCATATGCCTGCAATTTTATTTTCTATTAGAATAAGTTTCCCACTTCTGTTTCATCTGACTCCACATACCCAATAAGGCACTAGTCTCTACAATTTCATTATTTGAATTCATTTAGTCTCTTTATATTTGTTAATTAAACATTTTTAGGATTTAGATCTGAAGATTGCTATCAAGTTTGATTTCATTTTGTTCACTTACATCTGCCATTGTGGACAAAGCATTTCAGACGGCTAATCATAAGATAAGTTTGCTCAATTCAAAAGGTACACCCACCTGGGTTTAGTAGCACCTAAAGAGTAGAAGGTTGAGTTCTCTTGGTCTTGTCTATTACCCTTAAGTGTATCAAGAGATTGGCAGCCTCTTGAGGCATTCAGCCTGTGTTTTTGAGAGCTAAAAAATTGGCGACTCTACTAGGGAATACATCAGAAAATTCAGTTGGAGACCACATTATAGAGTCATTGGAGGAAAAGTTGTAATTTGAGAAATCTTAGAAAGAGTTATTCCACTGGGAAAAAGGTCATAAATAATTATTTTCCTACTTTTGGAAAAGTAGGTGGCGACTCTGAAAGAATTTTTGCAGTTGTTCAAACATGAATGGAAGAGGATATCATTTTAGGGGAGGTCATGTTGGAGCTCCTCATGGTCAGTAGTATATGCCATATTATCATCCACAATACAATGGTCCACCATACTAGCATCAATACCCACCTAGCATCCCCCCTCATCAGTACACAACAATGATCAGACAGTTTGATTTGGCAGGGATTCAATTATCCCCTTATCCAATGGATGGCAGTTGGAGAGGTCTTGTTCCAAAGTTTACAGGGAGTGATTTAATTACTGCTAAAGAGCATTTAAGAAGTTTCAATGCTTTCATCCAAGATTTAGGTGTTCCATATGAATACTTACACATGAGGCTATTCATGATATCACTTATTAAAGATGCTAGGGATTGGTTCAATAGCCTACCAATAGTTTCTATTGATTCTCTCCAAGGGTTTCAAGATCGATTCCTTGAGCAATTTGGGAATCTAGGTGCACCAGATGCTGCTCTTCATGAATTAATGCACATTTAGAAAGATCAAAGTGATACAATTTATGATTTCAATCAAAGATTCAATAAGTTGTAAAATAAGATACCTCCTAGATCAAAGTTGCCAGATTCTATAGCACTGAGTATTTATTTGAATGCATTTGATCCCAAGACAGGGTATGAGCTAAGAAATAAATTCCCAAGAGATTTGGCTGAAGCACATAAGATGGAAAAAACAATTGAAAACAATAGGAAGGTTGCTGGGATAATCAGTAAAAGAGATATTCCTAGGGTTTCTTAGCAAAGCAACACATATAGGAATGAAAGGCCGAGGTTGCATGACATTCCTTATAATATAGACTGGAAGGACAACAAACCTATAACAATGAGAGGGAATGTAGATGGAAAACAATGAAGAATAACACATAGTATATCTAGCTTCAGATACTTTTCACCAAGTTGAGGAAGATGAAGGTGCAGGGCGTCTTCCTTACACAATAGATTGTCACAGAGAGAGCAGTGTTGAATCCAGTGAATATTCTAATTCTTATGATGAACCTGAGGATTTTGATCTGTAGTCAAGGGATTCTTCTACTTCTTATGAGGATCTAGATGAAGAGTTAGTGGGAGATGTTGATTCATTAGATAGTAAGTATACAATACCTCCAGCTATAGTTGAAAGTTATGAAGATAAATTTGATCATGATGAGGTTTGTACATTTGAAAATGATTTCCAAACTTTTTCAAACTCATTGTATGATGAAGAGTTAAATGAAGATCAGATGATTTTTTGCCAAGGTGTGTCAATGAGTAAGTTTCATATATTTTCAAATCCATTCTATGAAAAGGAGGAAATAATTTTAGACAAGCAAAATGATGGAATAAATAACTGCGCTGATGATGTTTCTAATTTCCCATTTTCTGATGGTATTGGATTTTTGTTTGATGATGAAAAAAGTGAGGAGTATAATTGTAGTGATGAAAATATAGAGACTTGTTCACTTGGTTGTAAATAGATTGCATATTTGTTTACTTCTGAATACCAAGGATGTGCACATGAAGATGATCTTGAAGTTTTGTCTCCAGCTTACTTTTGTTTTGACAGTGAAGAATCTTTGTGTAAAGATTCTTATGACTCCCTGTGTATTTCTTAGAATGATGGTGATACTTTTGATGTTGATCAAAAGTCTGCTTCCATTCAGGATGAGGTATTTGATTTTGAAATTTCTAATTCATGTGAAGAAGACATTTGTTTGCATACCAAGGATGATAGAAGTCCATATTTTATTGGTTCACATATGCATGATATAGAGGATATGAGTCATGATCTAGTATTGTCTTTGAATAGAGATACTGAAGAGGTGCAGAAGGTTTCTGACTTGTTTCCCTCAATTAGTAATGATATGACATAGTTTTTGTTTTTCAAGAGCACTTTGATTGTGAAATTTTTATATAGCTGGGAGAGTGTTTCATAATACATAACAATGAGAGAGATAATACAAAATTTTGCATTAAATATGTATGCATTTTGTATGCTGGCAGAGATTTTTCTGATGATAAAGAATATAAATTGTAGAATGGTGTATGGATTTTGGGCCAAGTTGAGCATAGTGATTGTCTAAAACCTTTCAATGACAGGAAAGATTGCATCTGTGTCTTCAAGAGGAATTGGTGAACTCAAGACAAAACTAGGTGTTTGATAGGGAAAAATGGTTTGAGTTTTAGATTGTAACAGCTCAGACAGGAGAAATTAAAACACAGAGGATTGAGGGTTGCCAGTGGATGGACAACTCTTGCTTATCCTCTTTAAAATTCTTTTCCATGCACAATATTTTAGGGTTCTGGTTCACCTCCATTTTGCATTCATTTTGCATCCATTCCATCTTGCTTTTTGTCTATTTCTAGTTTGCTCATTTTGTGTCTAGTCTGCTCACCCAAAGATTCTAGATCCTTGCAATGATCTCACTATCATTCATCCCCAAATGGAGCCACTATTAGAACTATAAAAATATGTTTTTTTTACATATGATTTTTCTTATAAATTTCCTAATTTGGTCCTACCATATGCATATTTCATCTATAGTTTTCCATATTGCACCATTGAATCAATCGAGTTATGCATTTCTCATGTCTAGGTCCATATCCGCATAGGTCCATGACTGTCTCCCTGACACCCATGTTGTTTTATTCTAACATTTGCAAGCTACACGTTTTATCAGCATAACTCCTTTGATGTCTCAACGATCACAAGTATTGTGCATTCACCTATTGGTAGAGGTTTCATTTTCAGGGTTGTGTCTTATTGAACTCAGTCCATCTCCCCGACTTGTGCATATGCGTCTTTGGTGAGAGTTGGGTTATTGGCAAATGTCATGGTGGTTTCATTTTGTCACACCAACTGGAAAGTAAGGGATGCATATTGGGGGGAGTCATTACTATCGTTGTAAGGACTTGGTGAGTGACCTTTGGTCTCAATGACCTTACACATGGATTCCCTTTGAATATACTTTCGGTGAGACTATGGTGGATTTAGAGTAAGTCTCGATGAATGCCAGAGGGTCTCATCGATGAGACATATGTGGAATCTATCGGCGTAAGGTTTGTGGTGTCTCGCCAAATGACATTTGGGTTTTGTTTCAGCCAAGCATGAGTTTGTGGCAGGAAGTCATAACGAAAAGGTCGGTTCTTGCCGACAGGTAATGAGTGGCTTTCGGTGAGAGCTTTGATTTCTCTTGGTGATCTTGGTGTGCTCGGTTGTTTTTTTGTAACAAAATGTTCTACAAGATGTCTCAATGAGGGTTGGAGGTTATAGCGACAGAGGATCCTCATCGACAAGAAAAGTCTTATGTCTCGGCGACTTGAATATGGAGGTTGGATTTCGGTGGAACATAGCAATCTACAAGAGGTTTCCCTGATAGATGAGTGTTATAGCGACATTGAATAAAAGCGGAAGTCCTCGTCGGTGTGAGATATCCTTATGTCTTATCAAATTGATGGCACATTAGGAAAACATATTGGTAACACTTGGGATGTTCTGTAGGAGGTCTTCCCGATATCACATAGCTATGGAAAAATGTAGAGGGAACAGTGGGATGCCTCTTGTCTTTGGTGTAACAAGCAAAATCTTGTAGCGACATAGAGTTTGATCATGAAGCTCTTGATGAAGCATATTGAAATCTCTATGACTTCTCTATGACTCTATTCAGTTACGGCGAAAGTGAATAATGATGCGGGCAGATGGCGATTGACGTTATTTTTCCTTCGACATACTTACAGACTATCCTGGTGACTTCCATTGATGATTAATATTCAAACACTGTGGGCTAACATATGGAATTTTAACTATTGCCGGCCGACTTGGTTTTTGCCCAAATTCTACAGTGGCTAACATGGATTTCCAATTTGATTTATTTTCTTGAATGTTGGTGTATAAATATGCACCTCGATTGTAATTGAATCATCATCAGATTTTAGATCACATACAGTAGATTAGGAATGGGCACAGTAAAATAAAGTTCTCATTCTAGAGACTATGTGAATGTTTTAAAATGGCGAATTCAATGAAGATCAACTGGTGTGGCAGGTTGTTTCTGGTGTCAATTGTATGTTGAACTTATTGAAAAGTATTGCTAAAGCTATCTCCAATTTTATTTATTTTGGTTGTTTGAATTGACATAACAAGTTTATGTTCAGTTTATCAATGCACATTTTATTTATTTGTGTGATTAATCAATTGGTTCTTTCAAGAAAAGATTAAATCCTTTTAGTTGATCATAGTAATTAGGGAGATTCATCTAGATTATTAAAGTAGAGCTTAGTAGTCATAATCCTGCATTTTTTATACAAGTTATGAATAGATCATATGCCTACAATTTGATTTTCTATTAGAATAAGTTGCCCACTTTTGTTTCATCTGACTCCGCATACCCAATAAGGCATTGGTCTCTACAATTTCATTATTTGAATTAATTTAGTCTCTTTATATTTGTTAATTAAACATTTTTATGATTTAGATCTGAAGATTGCTATCAAGTTTTATTTCATTTTGTTCACTTACATCTGCCATTGTGGACAAAGCATTTCAAAAGGCTAATCATAAGATAAGTCTGCTCAATTCAAAAGGTACACCCACCTGGGTTTAGAAACACCTAAAGAGTAGAAGGTTGAGTTCTCTTGGCCTTGTCTATTACCTTAAAGCATATCAAGAGATTGGCAGCCTCTTGAGGCATTCAACCTACATTTTTGAGAGCTAACAGTGGGAAAAGTGGGTCTTGAATTAAAATTTCTTCCATGTTAGCCTTGGGGATCAAATTAAAGATCATTTGAGTGCATTTCCTATATACAAAAGCTTTCAAATCCTCTTTTCATATAAGCAACACAAACCTACATGTTATCAAGTTAAGCAAGCAAGAGTTAAACATTCCAAGACTCCTAAAGATTATTACAAGAGAATTCAAGATCATTTCTAAGGAATTCAAGGGTAGAATTCTTCATCAATTGTTATAGAAATTCAAGATCCATCATAATTTCAAATATTATCAGGCATCAAGCATGTTGGTGAGCTAGTGTTGTGATGCAGCATTGAAGATCCAAGATCAAGCATTGTTCTAATCCTATTGTCAAGATCAAGATCTACATCCTTCATGACCATTTCATGTTGAGTTGAAGATTCACAAAAAATCATTCAAGGTATCATTACTCATGTTTCATGTCCTTGTTCATTCTCATTTTCTATTATTTCATCATTTGGTTTGATTACCTAAAAGGGGTTTGATCGAGGAAAAGCCTTATTTTCCAACAATCAACAATCAATTTCTTCTCTTTGCATGTGTGATTGTAGATTTAGGTGTATTGGAGCTTGAAGGATCATCGAAGATTAGGTTACAACCTCAGAGAAAGTTGTTGGAGTTGACTCCCCATTTGCAAGGTCATCATCTTCGCAAAAATTCACCTACAGGTCTGAAATTGACAATTTTAGGTCCAAGAACATAGAGGAACAAAAGGAGTAGATTGAGAGCTGAAAATCAAAACTTTGAAGTTCTAGAAAATAAAAACTAGACTCATTCACCAAGAGTGGTGAATCAGCCCCACTATAGTTTTCTTTCATATATGTTTGCAGATTTAGATACCCTTTTTCTTGAAACAACTTTTTGTACAAAAATACAAAAATATGAACGATTCATTCAAAATGACGAATGAGTCCCACTAGGTCAAAAAATATGATTTTTCAAAATTTTAAAGCTCATCTAGGTCATCTTCAAATATTCCAAACGCACACATTATATTCTGCAACTTCTTATTTCATTTCATTTACTTTTGTAGGTCATTTCAAAGTGTAGTACATTAAGTTAGGGTTTAGAGTTGCATCTTGAATTTCATTATCTTTTCCAAGTCTAAACTTGGTGGTTAACCCCTTAATAGTTTGCATTCAACTCCTAGGACAACCCCACTATAAGATTTATTTCCCCCTTTGCATTGAGATCTTTAGGGTTACCCTTGAATGAAATTTAGTTTGTGGGTAATGCTCTATGACCAAAATCATATGATAGTATCCATCCTACAAAATCACCATTTCACATACGATGTTTTTTTTCTTTGTGGTCAACGGCATTGGGTGTGATTTCCCTCAAGATCGTGATCTCTCTTAGAATATTATATTCCTATTTGTGCCTTGATGTGTCAAACTACATCCCCTAAGTTGTGAATCTTTTATCCTTTGATTAGTCCTCTCTTAGATACATTAGGCTCAATGTTCCCTAAGTTAAGACCTCATATGAATTAAGAAACACTCCTTTGAACATTATCTACATTTTGCACTTGCAAAATTTTAGTTATATGGCCACCTTGCATAACACACCTTCATTTCCTATGGATCCATCTTGTTTTTTCAAGAGTTCCAAGCATACAAAGCTTTGTTTACATCATGAAGCTCAAGGTTTATTTTTATGTGGAACCTTATCAAATGTATTAGGAGGTATAGCTTTGGTATGGTTTGATGGGAAGCCTAACTTAGGAATGAATTTCCCATAGCCACTTGCATGTGTGTGTGAGGACATACCAGTTGCATGTGTATGTATCTCACCTTCTTGGATTACTCACCTAGTATAAGGCTTGAAGATCCATTGCCTCGGAGTGATCATGCATTTTTTTGGACAAAAATCCTAGATTTGATCCACATCGTGATGGAAAAAATGATCAAAGCTTGATCCACCCCCTCTTTTTCTTTTTTCTCTATATTTGGCAGTGTATGCTTGTGCCTTGATGATGCTCCTTATACTATTTTCTTGTGCATTATTTTGTGCTCATGTTGGTTTTCCATAGGATCTTGATCCTGGGGGCTTGATCACCCCTCTTGATCATTGTAATCTTATCTTACTAGCATTGGGACACTTGGAGATCTCTTGATGTGAGTTTGTCTACTTTAGTTTGAGTTTGAAGCAATTTCATCCCCTCACTAAAGTGGGGCTAAATGTGGCAATGGAAAAAGTACCCCTTTACTTTTCCTTACTTTTTTGATCCCTCCTTGTTAAATTGACCATAATGTCACCTTGATTTAGTGTTTTAATGTGTTTGACACATTCACATTGGGTCTTGGGCCCTTGTGAACTAAATAAACATAGGTGTACCTTATTTTAAGGTGTTGTAAAGTGTTGTTCCACACTCTCACACTTTTCTAGGGTTGTCATAAATAATTGGGCTTCTTTATCATTTAATTGGCCTGTTTTTGCATCCATAAGCCTCGTTTAATGCATATTTTTTAGGATAATCCCAACATAAAGAAACATCCAATCATAATTAAGGAGTTCTTAGGTTGTGTGGCATAGATATAGTGATCTGGACTCATATGCCACCTTGTAAAGCCCTATTTGAAGGCATGCGTTTCCAAATAAACCTACATCACGAAAGAAAAGAAGAGGTTGCCCCCAAAGTAAAATTCCGAACACATGAGGAATCTATGGATTTTGGGTAAATATGTTTTTGCTACAATGTTTTTAGAGAGCTCAAAACTATCATCATTCCCTGAATACTCATAGAACCTGAAAAATGGCACAAAGAGATAAAATGATGAAAAACCTTTCGGGTCAACATGAAAGAGACATGAATTTCTCGATGCCTTGCAAACCATACTCAAAACAAAAACACAAGAAAAATGCAAAAGATAAAGGGAAATATTTTGGGTCAACATGGAAGAGACATAAATGTCTCGACACCTTTCATCATCCCCAAAAGGAAAACCACAAGACAAATGAAAAAAGATAAAAAGATAAAAGATAAAAGATTTATGACATAGAGGAGAATTAAGGTACAAATAGAGGAATTTCACAAAGAGAGACATATATATCAAATAAAACATCATGGGGGATCAAATTACACACATGCAATCACACAAAAGAAAAAGAAATAATGCAAAAGACTAGTAAGGCACATGTGAGTCAACCTAAAGCAAGTTTCCTACATCCCAATCATGTTCATTGTATATTGAAGGTTGACAACTAGCCAAAGGGATGATAGCAAGTGCACTACTAGAACAAGGCTATTTAATTATTGCCCCCCTTAGTGTAAGAAAAGAATGAGTTGAGGTAGGTGATGGGAGAGAGCTCCTTGCATCTTGGAATGATTTGCAATAAATGTATAGCATGTAATGGTGAGAATGTTATTATTCTACAACTATTACATGGAAAATAATATAAGGGTACCTCTTTAAGGGACTATTTATATGATGTCTATCTTTTTAAAGATTTTATTGAAGGAACAAAACTTGTTAGTACTATGTCCAAAAATTCTATGTTGTTTACAATGAGATGTGTTCTTGTTTTTAGGATTTGGACATCAAATTTTTGGCATGGGTGGTAATGTAATAAGTCCTAAATGCAAAAGTATTTGTAAATTATTTTCAATATTAGTTGGTGGGTAGGGGAATTATAGTTTCTTTAGTTTGTAAGGTCTTTTTCACTTCCTAGATTCACCAACTTCTCTACTGTAATACGGGGGAAGATAACCTAATACGATCCTATCATGCTAATGTTCGTTAGGAGGTAAGGTTTGTTCTTTAGGAAGAATTAAATTCATATCAGGAGGAGGATCTTGATATCCTAACCCTTTTGTATCTTTAGTTGGTATTTTCTCTAAGAGGTGATGAATTTCATGTTGACTTGTTGTATCTCATCCTTGTTTACTCAAGATTGTGAATCCTTTTCCATGTCTCTTCTAGATTGATGGGATTTTTGACCACTTTGTTAACATAGAATGGTTGAATTTTTGCTTGCTTAGATGAAATAGGTTCACCTATTATAGGGAACTTAGGTTTGTTTTATGTTTTAGTTTTAGGATGTAGGTAACCAAACATCTCAAGTGGTGGTATTATAGCTGGCATTGGTTGTTTCATTGATGTATAAAGTGATGAATTAGCATCAAGGTTGTTAAGGTGGACATTTAGGAATTTATTCATGTTGTCGTCATCTTCTCCAATGATGTCAACATCATAAGGAGGACATGCATTAGAAGTTGAGTGATCATGAGTAAGTTCAATTTCATTAGGGTCATTGCCAAAAACACAAATTGACACATCCACTAAGGACTATAAGGACAAAATTCCAAATCACATATCCATGATGGATTGCAATGCAAATTATAGATTCTAACAAGGTAATTACACTATATAATAATCTGAAATGAAAATTTCTAGATGCAATTTTAAATTTGAGTAATGTACAAGATGGACCAATTGGAAGTTATAGATGCAATGAATTAGATGAAACAAAAATCTTGTAAATTGAAACAAAAAGTTATCAACAACAAACAAAAGCTTAGAAACAAAGTTTTGAATTTTGGAAACTATAGTTTAAAATTTGCACTAGGACTAAATCACCCAGAGGAGTGTATAAGTCCCTGTAGATGGAGTTTCCTTTTGCTTCACTTTTTAACAATAAAACTAGTATGATCAACCAAATCTGAGCAAACAAGAAAACAACCATCCCTATGAGATATTTCAACATGCTTCAAAATGCAAACAAAAGACAAAATGATCAAAGCATATGAGAACATGAAGTATACCTATCCCATATGGATTGGTGCCACTTGATATGAAAAGTGGCCCTTTCCCAACCCTTGACAAGCTCAATGATAAAATTCCTTGAAGATGCTATGCTATGAAGTGGACAAAATTAGCTCTTAATGTGAAGAGAATGACTTTTCTCTAAGTTGTGGATGATAGAAATGAAGGATAACCTCTCTATTTATAGAAGAATTTGATGAGAGAAGAGGAAAAATAAATGAATGTGGGATAAAATCCCAACCAATAGGAATAAACCACTTCTCACCATGTGAATCGGCCAAGGATGTGCACATTTTGATGAATAAGCCCATAAATGCAATTAGTTGAAATTTGAAATTAGTGAAATGACAAGGTGGAGGGAGAGTCAAATGGAGTTATGGCCACTTGGCTCAAGAAGAAAGGACTTCTAAGATGAAATAAATTCCTTATTGGAAGGACACATTTCATTTGGAGGGATTTTCAAATTTGGAGGAATATCCCTCAAAGATGCCAAGTTGAGAGAAAATGAAGATTTAATAAATTAATTTATTTGTGCAAGTGGGAAAATCTAGAGGATGTGACATGGATTAGATTAGCGTTAACCATTATTTCATTAACTTAAGTGAAGATTTGGTGATTTTGACTTTGACATAGATTTTAGGATTTAAATAAATCAAAGTAGAGAGGAGAATGATTTTAGATTTAATTAAATAAAGATTTGATTTATTTAATCAAAGGGGATGAAGTTAGTGATTTAATTAAATAAATTTGATTTATTTAATTAAATTAAGAACTTTAGAGGTTAATTAAATAAGATTGATTTATTTAATTAAAGGGGGACTTTAGGATTGATAAAATGATTTAATTAAGTAAATTTGATTAATAGAGGAATTAAGATGGATTAATTAAATGGTTAATATAGGGGTAATTAATGAAAAATTGAAGTTAGTTGATTAGGATATTTTTCATGTCTACATTTCACCCCTCTTTGAAGCAATGTACTTTATGAGTTGGTTCAAAGAATAAAATTTCCACGATAAAAATTACAAAAAAATCTGATTTTTTTGGATGCCCCAGTAGAAAGAAGTATAGTGGTACATTGCCCCCTCAAGAGATCAAGCAAAAAGGTTTGATTTGAGGGTCGATCTTGTGATAAAGAGGTTCAAGATGGATGCATGGATGGTTATGACACTGATACATTTTGGTATTTTTTTCGATGGCAGGTCGTCGGAATTCTGACGGCTATTCGTTGTTGTTTTTGCGTCGAAATGTCGACAGCATTTGAAACATCAAAATTCCGACCCGGCATTGCCGTCGAAAAAAATACCAAAGTGTATCAGTGTGATGATGATGCAAGTGAGATGGTTTTAATATGCTTAGAATATCCAATCTATATTAGCCTAAACAACATAGAATGATTATGCATTGTATTTGAGATGGTGACGAGATGATGCCTATATGATTATGTAATGGATGTTTTATGCAAATGTATGGTTTATGAGATCCTTCAACTAACAGATCTATATTATGATGATGATCATGCATGTGAGATGATTACTATTTCTTATATGATATGATATGATAGGATATATAGTATGTTGATGATTTGTGGATGCAAGATGGATGCATTGGTGATGATGATTACCTAATCATGACATGATGTTAGCATGAAAAATAAGAAAGAAGAAATGAGATGATGACAAGAGGATTCAACAAGTCAACTTTATTAGAGATGATGATGAGAAATGGATAATTTTCTTATCATGAATTGGGATTTTAAAAGTGCCACTTACATTATGTTTGATAACACACATAAGCACAATGCATCAAGGTATAAAGAACCAGGATGGTGTTGCACTTAGTGTGGTGAACTTTGAATTGACAATTAGATAGTAGTACTCCTATTCACACTTGACATATGAAACCTCATTTAAAATTTAGTTCAAATATTTCAAACATCTCAGACCAAAACATAGAAAGGAAAGCCTTCCTATGTGTCAACAAGACACCTAAAACACCCTCCCTATGCCCAAATAAAGCATGCATGAACAAGGTTATATTACAAGAACATCCAACAAGCACAACAAATAAGAAGATAATGATCATTGCCCCATTCCTATCTCTCTAAATCCTTTTCTTTGGACATCATCAAGGGGTAATTGGAATGAGCACAAAGAGATAAGTCAAAAGATAAAGAATAAGTAAACAAACAAGCTAATGTTCTTCAATACTGCTAACCAAAATGAAATGTGTTTTTTAAGGATAGGAACTGAAATGATTGCCAATAGATAATGCCCATTGTAGGAAGGATACATCCTAGGACATGATGTTATTAGATGATTGATTTGGGACTAATTGGATGATAGGCTATTGAAACAAAGAGTTAACCAAATTGTTTATGTACTAACCTAAACCTTAGACTTTGACATTTTAAGTTTTTTACTTTTGAACTGCTAGACTTGTTTCCAACTATTTCACCAAAGGTTGGGATTGATGATTGATTTATTGTGATTGATGTTTATTGCAAGTGAAAGTGATATGAGATGGATGGATTTTTCAAATATTTGGATTTTTTTGATGTTTTTTTAAATGTTTTGAGGTTGTTTTTGGTATTTTTGAGATTTTTCAAATGTTTTGATTTTCAATTTTCAAATGTTTTGGTGTTTTCTAAGATTTTGACCAAGAGACTAACCTAAGGACCTATCCTAGGAGCCTTAGGGGCTGATCAACGGATTAGCCTTGCCTACATTATACATGCAGAGACCGCGTAGTTCAACTGACACAAACTCGAGGGCTGATTATTGATGAGACATGAACAAATGGACTGCTAGTTTATTATGATGGACTCCTAGAGGTCTGACCTAAGTGTCTTAGGGGATGATAAAAGATCAACCTTGCTAGATTAAAGACCCTTAGTTTGACAAGATGAATTTGTTTTTGAATTTTTTGCTATCTTTTTGATTGACCTTGAGAATGGGCCAAGTAGTACTAGGAGGAATCACGACTCAAACACAAGACTAAGCTATGATGTGGATGATGGATGTGGATATGGATTGTGATGGATTATGGATGATATAGAAAAAGCCATGAATATCCTAGTGGATGAAGAGTGCTTATTTACACAAGGTGTATGTTTGCTAGGTTTTCACCAAGGTACTTTCCCAAAGTGCCACCAAAGTGGTTTTCACTAGAGGATGATTTTTCTCTTTACTATTTTTTATCATTTTTCTAATTTTTTTGGCTTTTTGCTTTTTTGCTTTTTTTTTTGTCACCAAGACTCTTGTTTTCTAGGTTTTCATGAAGGTGACCATTTTTTAAGTATTTTTTATATTTTTTGGTATTTTTGGTTCTATACCTTGAAGGATTTTGGCATAACACTTTTTGAGATGGGAACTGTTCATGGTCTCCTCTAGAGGCTCACCTTCCAGTGTTGACAACTGATATGCCCTTGACTTGTAATTTGTTGTGATGACAAATGGTCCTAGCCAACTGGGTTCAAATTTTCCTTTGCTATCTGGATTAGGGATGTCTTTTTGATTCTCTTTTAGTAGGTTAGTTCTCTAACTTGGAAAGTCTTGCTTCTGATCTTCTTGTTATAACTTCACTTGAGTCAGTTTTGATATACCTATAGGTGGTTCAATGCCTCCATTCATTGTTCATTTAACAGTTCCAGCTCATTCAGTCTTGACACCAAATATTCCTCATCTGTCATGAGGTTTTACAGTGATATTATTAGTGATGGGATCTTGATCTCAATGGGCAATATGACCTCTAATCTGTAGACCAGGGAGAAGGGGGTGGGGCCTGTTGGTGTGCAGATGCTAGTTTGATAGGCCTAGAGGGTGGGATTTAGCTATAGATGCCAATCATGACCTGTGTCATTGACTAAAATTCTAAGGATTTTTAGAGTAGTTTTATTGGTAGCTTCTACTTGGCCATTGCCTTAGGGATAATATGGAGTGGAAAAATGATGTTGGATTTTTAATTTTTCACATAGATCATGAACATCCTAATTTTTGAAAGGTGTCCCATTATCTGAGATAATAGCTTGGGGAACACTGTATCGGCATATTAAGTAGTTTAGGATGAAATTTGATATGTGCTTTCCACTTATGTATGCCATCGGGATGTCTTCCACCCACTTGGTAAAGTAATATGTGGTGGTTATGATGAACTTGTGGCCATTAGATGATGTGGGGGTTATCATTCCAATGAGATCAAGTCTCAACTACAAAAAGGGCCAAGGTGTGATGATGGGATGGAGCTCTTGAGCTAGAGCATGGATGAGATCTCCATGTTGTTGACACTACAAGAATTTCCTGATGTAGTCATGTGCTTCTCTTTCCATTATAGGACAATAATATCCTATCCTAAAGAATTTCTTCACCAAGGTCATTCAACTCAAGTGTGAGCCACAAATACCATTATACACCTCAATTAAGGCAGTCAATGCCTCCTTAGTGTTTAAACAATGTAGTAGGGTTCCTTCTATGCTCCTATGGTGTAGGGTATTTCCTTATATGACGAACTGGGATGCTTTCTTGACAAAAGTTCTTTTTAGGCTTGAGGGTAAGTCAACAAGTAGGACACCAATTTACAAGTAGGTATAAATGTCATGGAGGGATCACTAGGACCAATGATTTCATAGACAAATTCTAACTTTGGTACCTCAAATGCTAGTACAAGAAGCTACTCTACTAAGAATTCATGTCTTGGGACGTTGCGAGGGATGTCCAGTAGGGATCTAATTGTTGCCATGGAATCTATTGCTATGTTTTTTTCTCTGGGAATTTTCTCAAATTTGATATCAATGAATGATTCTTTGAGGCTATCTACCAAATTTTTGTATGGATTCAACTTATCATCCTTTGTTTGGTACTCATCATTCACTTGGTTTATTATTAGTTGGGAGTCTCCATATACTCTGAGGGCCATGATGTGCCACTACATTGCTATTATGAGACCTATGGTTAAAGCCTCATATTTTGCAATGTTATTAGTGTAGGGGAATGCCAATTTGTAGGAGCTAGGTATACAGTCCCCTTGTGGGGTGATGAAGAAGACACTAGCTCCTAATCCATGTTGTGTATAGGAACCATCAAAGTAGAGTTTCTAGTGGTTGGCTATGCTGAGATTAAAGATGGATTCATCTGAAAACTCTAATATGAGTGGATTCTTTGAATACATGGGTGCTTTTGCAAGCTAATATGTAATTACTTGGCCTTTTATTTCCTTTCGTTCCACATACTCATTGTTGTATTCAAATAGAATCATGACCCACCTAGCCATCCTTCCTATGAGCATTGCCTTTGATAATAAGTACTTGAGGGGGTTAATTTTGGTAATGAGTTTGTTTTTTTGTGCCAACATGTAGTGTCTAAATTTTTGTGAAGAAAACACTACTATTAGATAGGATTTTTTGATGAATGAGTATTTTAACTCATGCCCAACCATTATGCGGTTGATGTAATAGATGGACCTCTATGTCCCATTTTCATCATATTGAGCTAGTTGAGCACTGAGGGCTGACACATAGAGGATTAGTGGCTTTCTTGGGATTGGTGGCATAAGGACTAGAGGTGTGAGAAGATATTCTTTGATTTTGTTGAATGCTTCCTCACACTTGTCATCCCATTTGTATACTACTCCCTTATGAAGTTACAAGTGAGAATATGGGTTTTGTTTATCTTCTAGTTGTGCTATGAATCTGTGGATGGACTAAAGCCTGCCTTGGAGACCTCTCAACTATTTCAAGGTTTTGTGTGCCTCCATTTTGAGGATTTCTCTTAGCTTGGTGGGATCTATTTCAATACCCCTCATTGACACTATGTATCCCAGTAGCTTTCCTGATTGTACACCAAATACACACTTCTTTGGATTTAAGTAGACCTTTTATTCCTCCAGCCTATTGAAAATAACACTAAAGGTTGCTATGTGATCTCTCCTCTTTCTAGATTTTTCTAGTATGCCACCAATGTAATCTTCGACAGTTTTGTGGATCATGTCATGAAATATTAATGTCATGGCTCATTGGTAGGTGGCCCCATCATTCTTTAGGCCGAATGGCATCATGTTCCAGCAGTAGGTCCCCCATGGACAAGTGAAGACCATTTTGTGTTGGTCTTCTTTGGCAATCATTATTTGGCTATACCCAGAGAAATCATCCATCAAAGAAAGCATTCCATGTCATGTTGTCATGTCCATTATCATGTCAATGTTAGGCTATGGGAAATCATCTTTTGGACATTCTTTGTTTAGGTTTCTAAAATTTATGTAGATTTGGATGCCCCCATTAGGTTTTAAAATAGGAACCATATTTGACACCCACTCTGGGTAGTTGATTGGTTGTATAAATCTTGCATCAAGTAGATTCTTTAATTCCATCTTGAGTAGCAAATGATCTGAGGATGCATTTTTTTCAATTTTTGTTTGGCAGGTTTTGTTTTAGGGTAGACTACTAGGTGATGGACCATAATCTCTAGATCGAGCCTAGGCATGTCCGCATAGCTCCATGGAAAATAAACTTGTCTCTCTCTTAATAAGGTTGCTAGGAGATCTTGTTCTTTTGATAGTAATGACTCTACATAAAATGTGATGTGTGGGGTCTCCTCTATTCCCAAGTTGACTAGGTTGCATTTTTCGGCTAGAATCGCTGATTTTTCCTAATGTAGAGCTCTGAGAGGAAGATTGAATCCCCCATCCTCAGGTGCCTCAGAGAGGTTTTCACCATTGGATGCATCCTTTCCTTTTACTATTTTCAGGTTAGAGAGTGCCATAGTGTGGTTTTCACTCAAGGACCTAGAGATTATTCTTAGTTTATCATTTTTGCAACTGAGGGATTTAATCATCTAGAGATGTAATCAAGAACCTATAGATTATTCTACATGTGTGTCCAGCTTGATGATGAATCCTACTTTATGATCACCAGATGGAAGATTATCTTGTAGTCCCATGAAATATGAGACAACTCATCATTTTTGGATGTGTCCAAAATTGGCAGTCCTCGTTGGTTGTAGTCGATGGGTTGGGGGTAGAGTAGGTGGATTTCATGGTTTTGACTTGTTGACTCAAATGGAACAATACTAAGCATAAGGATAGAAGAATTTTCAAAGAGCCTAGGTAAATCAATTATGTCATCTTCCTCATCACTACTACTACAGACATTGGTTATGCCAAATGTGAAATTATATAAGTGCAGACCAGTGGATACAATCAATTGAAGGGCGGTTGTCATTTGCTAAGGATTTTTAACCTTCTTAACTAGGGGATTTTGGCCACATATAGTTATACTCAAAGGAGTACATCTAAGGCCAAGATTTTTTAGTCACATCTTAGGAATAATAGGTATTAGAAGCCTGTTGTCATTTTGGCCAAGTTTTTTGTTTCTATCATATCCTATGGTGAGCATCATTTGTAAACCCTTATAGCTATCATCCATAAGTAGATTAGTTGCTAGTCTATTGTCTTGGTACAAGAGATGGGATGGGTCCTCTTCTATTATCTCTCAGCTAAGATCTCCCCAACTTCAGAAGTTGGAAGAGACTACTGTGAATGTTTGGGATGACGAAGCATCATTTGATTGTGGTCATCCCCGTGACATAGGAGATTGTGCTAACTCTCCTATCATGAAGGCATTCTTTGATATTGTATAGTGTCCACAACCATTGTCTTGGATAATAACCTTAATGTCAGAGATGACATGGATGGTGGGTGTCTATGTCATAGAAGTGGAGGCAAGAGTAGTTGGGTCAATCTATGGGGTTGATGGGCCTTCATAATTCTTTACATTTGGGGGATTTTGTAATATTTGGCTTCTAGGCTCTTCCAGTTAGAAAATGGTTTGAGATCCCCACGTATAGTGACCTCCTATCCTTGGTACATGAATTTGACACACTAGTGGAAGGTTGATGCCACTTCTTGCATCACATGGATCCATGGGTGTCCCAAGAGAATATTGTAAGGAAAATAAAGGTCAAGGACCTGACAGGTGGTTTCCATAATTGTTGTCCCTACTTGGACTGGGAGTTCGATAGTGCCTTGAGACACTCTCTCTTGATCATTGTATGCCTTAATTGTGATACATTTTCCTTTTTCAATGGAATCCTCTGAGATTCCCAAATTATTTATTAGCTTAAGGGAAAAATGGTTTAAACCTACACCTCCATCCACGAAAACCCTCCTGACATTGTTCTTATATACTAGGACTTCCAGATGGAATGCATGATTGTGGGATGGTTGGGAGAGAAACTCTTGATCGGAGAATGTAAGAATATTTGGAGTAATGATGCTTCCAACCATAGCTTGGAATTGTCCAGTATCAAGATTCGTAGAGATGGTGGATGAGGCTAATTATGCTTCCTCAAGGATCTTTATATGGCCTGATGATATCTTCAGTAACTCCATGATGGAGATCTGAGCTAGAGTTCTTTTCAATTGATCAAGGACATTATAGCCACTGAGAATAGATCTTAGGTTGGAAGTGGGTGCTCTAGGAGGCTAAGATGACCCTATGATGGTGATTTTCCTACTTCTTGTGGTGACTACACAACCATCGTGGGATCCTTTGATGGTGATAATAGAGAAATACTCATCTAGGGATGCAACAACATGGTTGTATACATGATTGACACTTTTGAATGTTCCCTTCCCCTTATCATTGTTATTGTTCCCTTTATTGTTATGATTGGGAATTGGATTCATGTAGATTTTGAGATTCTGATTTCCCACTGGTTACTCCACATTTATGATTTTGTGATCAATGAGGTCCTGGATTAGGTTTTTTAATAGCATGCAACTATTAGTGGTGTGCCTTTTGATTTTGTGAAAGTCACAAAGCTGGTTTTCATTGTACCAAGGTGGTTTCACTTCTGGTTCCTAGTAATTTTCATAGGTGGGAGCCTTGATGAGGTTTTCATTTATCAATTTCTTCATGATGACCTTGAGTGGTTCTCCAAGGGCCATGTACTTCTACTTGGTGGGATTTTTGTTTCACAGGGGTGGTCCCTCTTGATTATTTATGTTGTCAGCCTGATTGTTGGTTGGTTGGTGTTGTGATACTGTGTTGGTTTGGGTGTTGTTTTGATCATTGTTTTGTTGTTGTTGGTAGGTTTCATTATTTTTCCTCAAAGCACTGATCACAACCTTAGAATCAACCAAACCATCATTTGTGACAATTTCGTTCCTTTTCCATGTGCGAGGTTTCTCATTATAGCTGCTAGATAGGTGATTGTTTTGTTGTTCTACATATGTAGGTGTCCCTCCTTGTGAAATAAGGGCTCGTTCAATGTTAAGTGCCTTAGGGATCAATTGATCATATGTGGTGGTCCCTTACACCTTGAAATGGAATGCCAAGGATCCATTGAGGTTAAAGATGTTGGTGCAAACTTTTTGTTCTTCTAGCATGACCCATTTTATCCTATTGGCCTTGGATCGCCATCATTGTAGAAATGAAGAAAATGATTCATTTTTTCCTTGTTTAAGAGCCAATAGTTCCTCAAGACTGACATCCATACCGATATTAAATGTGTATTTTTTTATGAATGCATCCACTCTCTTGGAACTTATTGATGCTTGGAGGAATGCGAGAGAACTACTCCATAGCATGGCCAACCAAAGTTCTAGGAAATAGTTGCATCAAATAGGTATCATCATATGCGACTTCCATGTAATGAACTTGGAATTCCCTAATGTGATCTTTAGGGTTTCCTATCCCATGTTATTTATCAAATTTTGGGATTTCAAATCCCTTTGGGAATAGTTTCATTACAAGGATCTTGTCAAATGAGTAGGGACACAAGTTGTTGGGCATCTTTATGGTTCTCCCTAATTGAAGATCAAGTACTATTTGTTAGAGTAACTTGATCTGTGTTGCTACATTGTTTTGCGGATCAGGGTGTGGGATGAAGGTGTTTTATGGTGTCTCACTTGTTGGAGGGATGGGTGGATTGATTGGTGTGTTGATGGATGGTGCTTACACATTCTACTACACCAAGTATGATTATACTTGTATCAACAACGCTTGTTGCTGATCTTGTTGTTGTTATGCTAATAGCATCTGTTGCACCAACAAATTCTTGTTGTTGGGCTGCTACTTGGGTTTCTTCTTGCTACACTTGGTATTTTTTCAGCACTTGTTGGTATGCTTGTTGTTGTTTGAGGTACTCTTCTTGCGCTTGTGCTTCTACTTGTTCATGTGCCTATTGATCTTGGTATTAGGCTTGAGCTTGCACTTGTGCTTGTTGGGATGCTTCTTGTTGTTGTAATAGGGCTTGGGCTTGAGAATCCTTCTATGCTTTTGTGCTTGTTGCACTTGTTGTGTGGCTATAGCAGCTTGTGTTGCTTGTGCTACTTGGGCAGCTTGCGCTACTTGAGCATCTCATGCTACTTGAGTGGCTTGTTGTGTAGCTAATTTTGTTTGTGTTTGTTGAGTGGCTAGTTGTGTAGCTTGTCAGTTTTGGATTTGCTGAAGTTCCTTTTTATAGGAAACTTATTAAGTAGCTTTTAATGCAATGCTATACTGGCTTGATACATTTGTGTTTGGTGGTGGAGGTGGTGTTGGTGGTGGTGGATGATTTGGTATAGTGTTTGTTGTTGTGGTGAGAGGTATCATTGTATTGATGATTGGGATTTCGGTGGTGGATGGTGTGATTGATACGCTTGGTCCTTGAGAGACCAATTTTTGAGATATTTGGGGGATGGTTGATGATGTGATGGTGGTAGCTTGCATTATTAGGATGGTTTCCATCTATTGTTGTGATATCAATGACAAGATGGAAGGATTCTGTATGATATTTTGATTAACAATCAAAGGGTTGATTTAATTTTGTTGATTGACATTTGGTAAAGGGGGACGCCCTAAACCAAGAGGTGATGTGGATATTGATGGAAAGGGGAGGAGTGGTGGAAAAGTGAGTTGCATACTCCCTTGGGGGAATGATGAAGATGTAGTGTCAAAAATACCCCCTGGTCCAAATAAGTCTCCTCCTTGTGAGGCTATGGGGCTTAGATAAGTTTGAGGTGTTGTGCGAAATGATAATGATGGGTCATTAGGATCATGAAAGGTGAGGGGGACATATGGATGTGATGAATTTTGTGGGATGGATTTCCCAAAGATGGTGTTCGCATCCAAATATTGATTATTCACAAGGTTGTGTGTTTGTAAATCATTAAGAAATGTACTCCCTTTGTTATCAATGGGTTGAGTTGGAGCAATGGATGATGTAATTTGGGGGATGGGTTGAGTGATGTTTTGGAATGGAGGTGTAGATGATATTGGGGACATGGATGAAATTGGAGGCATGACCCTAAAAGATGGTTCCACAATGGTACTCACATCAAAATTGAAAGGGATTTTGGCCCCTTGTTTTGCTAATTCAAGCATGTATAGTGAGGGATTGAGTCTCATCATGATGTTAATGATTCTATGATTATCAAGATTTTGGACTATCTAGGTGATCTCATGATGTGTCATCTTGAAGTAATTATTGATGATATCCTCTCCTTGGACACCTTCCTCTTGACGGCCTTGCAAAATGGAGGAAGGTTAATCATGAGACTGCCAAACCCAATGGGATTCATTTTGGAAGTGGTCTAATTCAAGTCACTCAAATTAGATGTTTCTTTGTTGGCTTCCATGTTCCTCTTGTGTTGCAATCTAGTTTGCACCATAAAATAGGGATCAATTTTCAAGAATATGGGAGATGAATCTCTAATTCTTTGGATTGACCTAACTTTAGGTACAAAAGATAAAATTTAGGATGATTTAAGGATCAAAGGTATGATGGTGAAATGCATGAAAGGTGGATGATATGGATGATTAGAACTCTTGAGAAATCTTGAAGGAGATGTTAAACTTTAGGACTTGGATTTGATGTTTGATTTTTATTTGGGATTAGATTTGATTTGATTTGGATTTGGATAGTGAACTCATAAACTCTAAGAGGTTAGATATTGTCCTAGAGTAAATTTTTCCTTAAGATGCTAATTTGACTAAGTGTGAGAAGAAGGATTCATCTAAACACACCTAACCAAACAAGATGATTTTTTATTGGATTTTGATTTTGGATAATGAACTCCTAAACCCCAAGACGTTAGATGTTATCAAGGGATAGACTTGTACACAAGGTTTGATAATTTGATTAGATATGTAGAGAAGGATGTATCTACACACATCTAATCAAACAAGATGATTTGGATTTGTTTCAAATGATTTTCCCAAAGTTTAGCATGGAGGATTTTTTCCAAGATTTTCAAGAGTTGATGGTGAGATGATTTTTGTTTGATGTTTGAAAGATGGATGAAGGTTTGATTTTGATCCTATGTGTACCTAAAAAGACTCTTGTTTACAGGACCTTGGTTTTGAAGAACATGTTTTACCCTAAACAAGGTGTTCAAATTCCCAAAAAAGATTTGGATTTTATTGATAAAAGAACTCATACAAATTGGGATTGTTTCTTGAAGCTCTTGTATAAAATCTTAAAAGTAGTCTTTTTCTAAATTCATATAGCATTGAGAGACGTTTTTGATGATCTTTTGGACTAAGAGCTTTTGACTTTGGATTTTGGATTTTGATCTTGCATGAAATCACTTGAGACACATGTGTGGGGTTCAATTTTTCTTATCCTTTTTTAGTGAGTTAGTTTTACCACAAACAATTTTTGTTTAGGTTTTGAACTAGATGGCTAATGTCTTAACTTCTTATCATTCCACAAAGTATTTCATATGGAACTTCAATGAAGTCAAGGAAAAAGTTACCTATTGTTGACTTTAGTAAGAAAATCGAGATGTAATTCCAAGTGTTTGGAAACCTCTAAGGATAGAATCCCTAGGGAAAGCAATAACACTTGAATTTTGTCAAAGATATTTGCTTCCTAAAGGGTTTGAAATTTGATGAAAAGTGTTGAATGTTTGTTTTCCCAATGTCTTATGAGCAAGTAAAATTTTTTGATTTCAATAACAATCATAACCCTATGGATATGAAAGACTATATTTGTTGAATCCCCACTTGGACAAGTCCAACTATGCCTACTTTCAATTGATGGTTAGACATCTGACCCCATTGGCTCCCCTCCATGGTTCAACACTACTTTTAGGGAAGCCAAGCATCAATACCCATGAATCTCCCATGGCATTCTTTCGATCTCTACTAAAAGCTGTAAAAGTGTGGGGAAGCTTTAGAATGACCATTCTTGCACCAACAAATAGATAGGGATTTTGGCTTTTCTAAACAAGGGTTTTAATGTGGGTATTCCATTCGTGGGGGACCATCGATGCGGTGAGAGACCATTTCTTCCCTTCTCATCAGAATAATCCTCATGATATTGGCCTTTGTTATAATATCTACACTTATATCTTGGGTGGAAGTCACTTGGATTTAGCTTGTTCCCAGTTGGGTCATTCCCTTAGGGGATTACTTTTTCCCACAAGGAAGGCTCTCTAAGATAAACAAAAGCAAGCAAAAATATTCGTAACTTGATAAATATTTATTGTGAACCAAAGAGAGAGAATGTATGCAATATGCTTCACTCACATTTGCAATATTTTTTCAATTTTAAAATGCAAATTGAAGTGTGTGGGTAATTATTTATGCAACTTAATGTCACCAAAGTGCCTTTTAATTCTCAAGATCGTCATGAGGCATGAGAGAAGTGCATGCATCCTTTTAATGATATTACTTTGAGTAAGTAATTACAAAATAAAGAAGCACTTGTCCATTTGAAATCCACAAAGAAATTATTTGATTCTTTTTAGTGCACCAAAACAAGATATGAAAGTTTCCTTGTTCAATTGTTAAGTTTAAACCAAATCTAGTAAGTTTGTCTAAAGTTCTTTTTAAGCCCTTTGTATCAAAAGTTGAAATGTTCTTTTAGAGCCCAAAAAGATGTGATATGATCTCAAATAGAAAACTAAAGCATAGAATGGAAGCTCTAAGAATTTAGAAACACTTTGTCAACTTTTATTGCTCAATTCTTCAACTCCAAGATTCTTCAAAATCGCTTCTTATCTTCCAATGTTGCTAGTCCTTTGCACAAACCAAATCCCTATAAGATTAAAAAGGTAAATCATGTGAAGACCAAGTTATTAAATTAATTTTTTTTTAAGCATTATCTTCAAATAATGATAACAAAGACAGATCATGTCAAAACTAGATAGTTTGCTAACAAAGATAAAAGCCTCTCTTCCTGATAATTTAATCCCAACAAACTAAGATTCTACTTGAAAAGTTTTTTTAAAGCTATAAATCATCATATTTTTTAGACCCCTTCCAAAATAAAGAACAATCTTCAATAGCAACAAGATCTTCATATAAACACATCCCCATATGTGATCACATTCAATCCTAATCCATGAATTAATATAAAGATACAATTATCATATAGAGACATTTATGTTTATTTATGTTCTATTCTAAAACAAAAATTTTAATCCATGAATTAAATATAGAATAGATCTTATTCAAAACTCTCCAATTTAGTAACTATTTAAAATATATCATTTATAGTAAAGATGGTTGTTGCTAACTTCTTTAGCCATAGGTCAACCCCAGTGTACCCCTTGATTGACATCTTGTTGTCTTGAAGCTAAAGTATTCGTACAACAAAATAGATGACATTGATGATTGTATTCCATGTAAATAAAATTAGTTTCCACAACATAAATACAAAATGAAAAACTTTAAACATGGTGCCTCCCTCGAGAGATATGTTCTATATTTAATTTTGTCAAATAGTCCATGCACCCATACATTTCCATTAAATTCTGAATAGAAAAAATGTTTGAAAGAGACGTTATGTAGGATATGTGTAGAGTGGATTCATAGAAAAGGATTTAAAAGCTTTTGAGCAAATACATTTAGTCGGCGTATGAGGAAGGCAGTAGATAAAAACTTTAAAGTGAATGCCTTTAGCAGGTATAAAGCCGAATTCTTCAATCTTTGACCAACATTGACTCTTGTGAAGTAATAACTGAATGTTATGAACATGAAGAAACTAGCATCTTAATAAAATTAATGCATTTATTACCTAGAACATCTTTTTCCAAAGAGTAATAAAAAATTTAAATAAGATACTACTTGTGAAGGTAAGGAATAAATCAAAAGCACTTAGTATAGAGACACAAACAACAATGTGCTATAAGGTTCTGTACGTTCTAAAGATCTTAGAATGCATTTTTGGGTACAACAATTTCTTGAGCCTCTTTAAATCCAATCGGGTGTTTAGGCTTTCTGCATCTCTAACTTTCCACTGTTAATCCATAGGAATACAAATTTAAATACTACGTTTCCCCAAAACAAATATGCATATGTATATAATATCAAATTTTAAATAATAGTCACTGAAGATCAACCATATTATTTCTGTAGAACTAGTCTACCCTGGTTAAGTTTGACTTCATTCACAGTCATGCAGCAACAATTGAATGAAATTTTATAAAAAACTTATTAATGTTAAAGAGGAGACAAAGGATCATTCAAGGGGATACAAAACCTTGCGTGCAAGCAATACAAGCTAGACACCCATGAATATTGATAGAGTCGTGTGCCGGACTCACTCAAAGAAACCATATATACAAGCGCCTACCACATTTTATGGAAATTCGTGAGCATCTGCAATATTACCTCCTCAATGATCTAGTAAATCGTAGTTAATGAATGATTTTTTGAAAGACAAATGTGTAAAAAAATAGAAGAAACCACTATTCTGCATGTATAATTCAGATGCAAATAGACAAACAATGTAAATAAAAAATAATGATGCAAATACACAGTGGGCACCAAAATGTAGATGGAGTTTCCTTTTGCTTCACTTTTTAACAATCAAACATTAGTATGATCAACCAAATCTGAGCAAACAAGAAAACAATCATCCCTATGAGATATTTCAACATGCTTCAAAATGCAAACAAATCACAAAATGATCAAAGCATATGAGAACATGAAGTATACCTATGCCATAGTGGATTGGTGCCACTTTGATATGAAAAGTGGCCCTTTCCCAACCCTTGACAAGCTCAATGATTAAATTCCTTGAAGATGCTATGCTATGAAGTGGACAAAATTAGCTCTCAATGTGAAGAGAGTAACTTTTCTCTAAGTTGTGGATGATAAAAATTAAGGATAACCTCTCTATTTATAGAAGAATTTGATGATAGAAGAGGAAAAAGGGATGTATGTGGGATGAAAACCCTACCAATGGGAAGAAACCACTTGTCACCATGTGAATGGGCCAAGGATGTGCTCATTTTGATGAATGTGCCCATAAATTCAATTAGTTGAAATTTGAAATTAGTGAAATGACAAGGTGGACGGAGAGTCAAATGGAGTTATGGCCACTTGGCTCAAGGAAAAATGGCTTGTTGGAAGGACACATCTCATTTGGAGGGATTTTCAAATTTAGAGGAATATCCCTCAAAGATGCCAAGTTGAGAGAAAATGAAGATTTAATAAATTAATTAAATTTATTTATTTGTGCATGTGGCATCGATTGGATTAGCATTAACCATGATTTGATTAACTTAAGTGAAGATTAGGTGATTTTGACTTTGACTTAGATTTTAGGATTTAAATAAATCAAAGTTGAGAGGACAATGATTTTAGATTTAATTAAATAAAGATTTGATTTATTTAATCAAATGGGATGATATTAGCGATTTAATTATTTATTTAATTAAATGAAGAACTTTAGAGGTTAATTAAATAAGATTGGTTTATTTAATTAAAGGGGGACTTTATGATTGATAAAATGATTTAATTAAGTAAATTTGATTAATAGAGGAATTAAGATGGATTAATTAAATGGTTAATAGAGGGGTAATTAAAGAAGAATCAAAGTTAGTTGATAAGGATATTTTTCATGTCTATAGTCCTAGTGAGGGTTTTTTCATAATTTAAAAAAAAAATTAAGGCATTTTTATGCTTTTTGGTTTGTATAATTTGAACAATAAATGAGAATGCAGATTTCAAATGATTTTCAATGATACTAGCTGCAAGAATACAACCTATATGCACTTTCACCAATGCAAGATTTAGAAACCCTAGATGCCAATTAACTAATGCAAAATGCAAAACAATGTTAATGCAAACAAGATCTAGGACTATGATGCACTCTACATCAGAATTAAGATGTTCTAAATGCGGGTTGACCAAAATGAAACATCGAGAAGTAGGATGTCATCAATCTAAATTTGAGAAGATAGAGTTCCTATTTAACACTCAAGTTTCACTCAAGGAAACCCTATAGATCTCAATCCAATGAATAACAATGAAAGATATTTGCCAATAGGGTTGTCATAGGGTATGATTACAAACTAATGAGGGGTTCACCACCAAGATAGGGCTGGGAAAGACTAATGAAATTCAAGACCTATTGCTTAAACCTAATGCAATGCAATACTTCACTAAATGACCTAGAAAAGCATGTAAATCATAATAGAGAGCTGAGAGATGAAGGGTCCACAAATAGAAAACTATAGAGGCCTGAATGAAGATATGAAATGTTGAAAACAATAATTTTAATGTTGATTGGGACTCATACATTAGACTGGGTGATTTAGTCCTAGATCAAGTTTTTTGGGTAGGAACTAGAATCTGATAGAGATATGGCATACACTTCTAACATCTACAAATTTTTCTATAGTAAGATTCATATGCTAAAAGTGGTGTATTGGTCTAGCTAGGGCTTTCAAGAAATTCAAAGTTTGATTCTACTCTTCAATGTTCGCTATGTCCTTTCCATCTAATTTCTAGGTCTAAAACTTTGATTTACAACTTGTATATGTCTTCCATGATCTCCAATGCCTAGTGAAAGCTTTGAACACTATGAAAAATTTCTCCAAATTTGTCTTCAATGTGTCTTCAACCTAGATCTGCTAATCACACACTAAAGAGAAGGAAAAATATCTTTATGTTAGTGGAAAGGGGTTTACCTTGGTCAAACCCCGTTTTGGTAATCAAACCTTGAAATGAAATGAAATAGGAAAGGAGAATGATGAATGAACAAAATGTAATGTTGCAACTCACCATTGAACCTTAGCAGTAAAGTGTTAAAAACATGTATGAAGTTTCTCCAATGGATGTAGATCTTGACTTGAATGCTATCTCAAATCATGAAACTCAACATCATAATTGTTAGCTCAGAAACAAACATAATGCATGATGACTTTGACATGATGCTTGATGCTTGAAAAATGCTCTAAAACACTTGATAAACAGTCCTTGAAGACTCTTTAATCCTCTTGTAAACACTTGAATTTTTGTGTGAACTCCAATTTTCTACAAGGATGCTCATTCAACTTGCTAGGTGTGAAATGAGTGAAAGAAACTTGTATTTATACTTGTTTATGCCTAATTTCTGAAAATTACAACACTACAAGTTGACATCAGATCAAGGAGGATAAAATCCCTCCAAGAATTTTAATTAAATTTGATTTTGGGTCACATAAGAATCATATGCCACAATTGGTGTATGAGACCAATTAGGCTTAACTATGGGACACTTTTTCAAAAATTCTTAGAATGATGCAAAATTCAAATCGAGATCCAAAAACCTAGGTGGGACCCATACACCCATGGTGGTGTATGAGTCCCAAACCACTAAATCTAGGCCACACAACCTAAAAACTTGAACTATGATTGGATGTTGGTTTATGTCAAGCTTATCCTTAGAAATATGCACTAATTAAGGCTTGTGGATGCAAAATAAGGCCAAAATGTTGCACAAGTGGTTGTTGTTGCACCAAAAGATCAACCTATTAATGCCCAATATAGCTATTGGATTTATACAAGATCAAAATGCATAGGCGGTGGTTAAACCATGCCATGAATCCAAAGCACCATGCTCAACTACACCTACCATAAGAAGAGGAGACCAAGGGTCACACCTTGCACCAATATCCCCCCAAGCACAAGTGATGGGTTCAAACCTATGATCTTAGCTCTAATACCAATTGTTGCATAGGCAACTGACGTTGCACCAAAAGATCGACATGTTAATGCCCAATACAACTACTAGATTTATACAAGATCAAGATCCATAGGAGGTGGTTAAACCATGTCACAAATCCCAAGTGTCACACTGGACTATGCCTACCACAGAAAGAGGAGACAAAGGGTCACACCTTGCAACACAAATAAGGCATAAAGAAGCCCAATTATTTATCACAACCCTAGAAAAGTGTGAAAGCCTGGAAGAACACTTTACAACACCCTAAAATAAGGTACAATTATGTTGGGATCAAGGTGTATCAACCTTAGAGTCCAAACATTGATTTAATTGATGTAATTAATGTATGTATTTTTATTATTTAAATTCCTATTGTGTCATGTCACAAATTGGGACCCATCGGTTGGGTGGCATCCCGATTGGGGGTGACTAGATAACGCATCATCATCCAAAGTGGACATAGGTGTCCCACTTTGGAATATATGACATATGATAGATTCTAGAACACATCGTAAGGTATTTTTGAATGTATGGATAAATTTGGTGCCCAAGATGGGTTAGGACAAGATGTAAGAGAATTGGCTATTTTTTGTTAATTATGACAGATTCTCTTATAGTTGTAAGTGTTCTTAGCTATGATAGATTCTATGATAGATATAAGATGTGTAAAGAATTTTTCATAAGTTATTTTTAACATATTAGACACTTGTAAGAAGAATACTTGCATGTTAGACACTTGTCAGGTGTGTAAGGGAATGTTGCACAGGTGTCCAAATTCATGTATAAGCTATTGGATTTTTTTCCATGTGGATTTAGATGCCCCTCACCTTCTAGATGCTTCTTGAGGCTTGTGCACTCTTTTTATTATGTGCCTTAAGTTGTAGAATGCATAGTATGTTTGCAGATAATGAAGTGTTGTTAGTATCACTCTAGAATAGGTGTTCATGTTGAAGCACTTGTTGAAGAAGATTTGTACTTGGTGACATCTTGTATTCATTATTTTAAGTAATAGGGTATGTACAGGATCATGATGGGCCAAAAAGTGGCAATATGATGGGTATGTGGCTGACAACTATTTTTTTACCCAAAATTAATGAAATGAAAAGGGTTTTTAAAGGACACTCTCAGCTTTCTATCAATATAAATTATGCTTTCCTTTGAATTTAACAAGCAATTATTATTCATTTTCTATTCAAATTATGACTAAAGTCCTGATTGATAGGCTGATTGAAAAACATCTATAGCTTTCAAATGGTATCACATTTTTTGAATCCAAAACATATGTCACATTCTATGCTTTGCATACTAGAGGATTTAAAAAATAAAAATTGAATTTCATGAAGTTTTGACCAAGTTAAGATGACCAGACATACGAGTTTTTATATTTTTTAAGAAGTAGTAAAAAAAATCATAATTAATTATTTACTTGGAAAAAAATTACAAAAAAATATGCATCACATCGGGGCATGAGTCCTCTACTTATATCTAAAATATTATAAAAAAATATTATCATTTTATTGTGGTTAGGGTGGTGGAGACGGACACCTACTTTTTTCCATGAAATTTAAGTACCATGCATTGAAATTTCAAAATTTCACCAAATAGATTTAAAAAAAAAAAAACCTAGTAGTTTAGAAACTACATTCAATTTTTTACAAATTCTATTGTTACATATTTTTGAAATAATATAGATAACTTATTCAAATTTTTACGTCAAGTTGCCTAACTCTAATTTTTCTGAATTTTTTGCCACTTCAGGGCTTATTTTTTCCATGATGATCCTGCACATACCCAATAGAGAAAGTATTGTGCTTTTGTAGGGTGGGATTTTTTACTTAAAAGGGTTTTCCCTATGTATATCTATTGTTATTGCATTTGTGTACTATTTTCTCTAATTCCAGTATTATCAATGTTTATCTCATATTAATAGCATAAGGTGTTAAAATGAAAATTTTGTAACTCTCTCTTGCTTAGATTAGTGTAGGAATTTTTTTCTGCTCACCTAACTTCCTTTCAGTTGGTAGCAGAGCCTAACCAGCATTGTTTCCTTTGTTGGGTAGAAGGGTTTTTTGACCTAATCTTTGTTTCATGGGAGTTTTGCAGAAGTGTGTATTTTGTGACTTTGTTATAGGAAAGAGATGGTAGGCACATATGGGAAGATTTAGATGGAGAATTTGAACAATGGTAATTTTTCAAGTTGTGGAAGCTCAAAATGGAAGACATGCTTCTAGACCAAGACTTATGGCTTACAATTTCTATAACCATGCCACAAGGCATGAAATAAGAGGATTGGAATCTAATGAATAGGAAAGACAAGGGTCTTATTAGACTCTATTTGGTTTATTTCATCCTCCTAAATGTCCATGAAGAGAAAAAAATTTCTTTTTTGTGGAAGAAGCTTGTGATGTCTATTAGGCTAAATCCCTAGTAAACAAGATTTTCCTGAGAAAGAAGATGTATTCTCTAAAATGGAAGATGGAGGATCCATTCCAGATCACCTAAACTCTTTTACCGTGTTGGTTGCACAACTAGTTTGCCTTGGAAATAAAGTTGATGAACAAGATTGTTACATGCTCCTTTCATGTTCATTGTGAGACTCTTAGGACCACCTATTAATGACTACTAGAAGCACTACTTCAACCTTTAAGATGGATGAGGCTTTTTCCTCATTATTATTTGAAGACATGTGAAGGAAGTCTTTTGAGATGGCCAAGGAGGCCCTTGTAGATGGCAGACCAAAATAAAGACAATAAATCTAAGTCAAAGTCTCTGGGGTGCTCTAAGTCTCCTTCTAAGAAGTCCAAGGAAAAATGTTGAAACTGTGGTGAAGTTGGTCAAATTTGGAATGACTACAAGAAGGAGAAGAAGAAGAAAAACAAGTCTTCCTTTGATTCTAAATCTGAGAAATTATCCCAAGATTATGGAGAAGCATTTATTGTAGTCTTGGTAGCTCATGCATCAGATGATATGTTGTTGATAGATTTAGGTGCATCCTTTCACATGACTTCTCATAGAGATTAGTTCTCAAACTATGAGTACAATGGAAAAGAGCTGTGCCTGGGTGATTACTCTTACCTAAAGATTGTTGACCATGGAATAGTCAAAATAAGATTTCTTGATGGAAGAATGAAGGGGATTAATGGTGTCTTGCATATCCTGGGTTTGATATGCCCTAATTTCTATAAGTAAACTAAATGATTTAGGATTGCAAGTTATTTTCTCTAGTGGAGGATGCAAGATGAGAAGAGGAGCTATGGTATTGGCTAAGAGAGTTTGTATTGGTACTCTATTTTAGGTTGATGCACGCACTGTACAGTGCAATAGTTTTCTTGATGTACTAAAGAAGATATCTTTGGATTCTTCATCCTCACAATCATATTGTGTAGAGAAGAAGCATGTTACAACTACATCTGATGGTCATGCATTTTGGGTACCTAAGGGTGCTCATTCCATGGAAATGAAGCTTCCTACAAAGAAGGAAATTTTATGGCACCAAAAACTTGGTCACATTGGTGATAAGGGTCTTAGAACCATAAAAAATAAGAGCCTTCTTGAAGGCCTTGATGATTGTAATCTTGATTCCAAATTTTGCAAACATTGTGCATATGGAAAACAACACCATGTTTCTTTATACTCTAGTTCTCATAAGTCTTCTAGGATTTTGGACTATATTCATTTAGATCTTTTTGGCCCTATAAATGTTCCTTTGTTATCAAAATCTATATATTTTATTTCTTTCATAGATGAATATAGTAGAAGGACATTTGTTTATTCCCTCAAAAGTAAAGTTGGAGTCTTTAGCTAGTTTAAGGAGTTTAAGGCCTTGTTATAAAATCAAACTAGCAAAAAGCTTAAGTCTTTGAGAATTGATAATGGTGGTGATTTTTTCTCCATAGAGTTTGATAAGTTCTATAAGGATCACAGGATTGAGATACATAAGAAAACTCCCTAGAATCCTTAGAAAAATGGAGTTGCAGAGAGGATGAAAAAAACATTGATGGAGAGGGCTATGAGTATGTTGAGTGGTGCTAGCCTTGAACAAAATATTTGGGCTGAAGTGGTAGCCACTACATGTTATTTGATCAATAGATCACCTACATCAATTCTTGTTGGAAAGACGCCCATGGAGGCATGGTTTGTTAAAAATATTTTTATGAGACATCTCAAGGTATTTGGTTGTGAAAATTATGCTCATATTCTGATTGGAAGAGGTTTAAGTTGGAGAACAAGTCTATTAAGTGTATCTTTATCAGCTATGGTGTTAGTGTGAAAGGGTACAAGCTTTGGGATCTAGTACTCATAAGGTTCTCTATAGTAGAGGTGTGATCTTCAAAGAGATGAAAGCTTCCTCTATTAAAATACAACTAGAGAAAGAGGAGAAATAGAAGAAGGAGGTGGTTTAGATTCCACCTACTCTGAGAGAAGAATCAAGTACTCCTATTGGACTTGATGATGAGGAGAGCTCAAGTAGCTTTAAAATTTTTGAAGAAGAAGGAGAACCTCAACCTTATCCTTCGAGGAGGTCTACACGAGTTAGGTTCCAACCATAAAGGTTCAGTTATTCATTATTGGATTCCAATTGCATATTTTCCTTGATTACTAATACTGATGATCCTAGGACTATTAGAGAGGAATTTGGTATGAATGATTTAGATTCCTAGATGCAACCCATGGATGAGGAGATGGCTTCATTAAATAAATATAATACTTGGGATTTGGTACCTTTTCCTACTAGATGTAAACCTATTGGTTGTAAATGGGTATTCAAAAAAAAGTGTAGTCCTAATGATAGTGTTGAGAAGTATAAGGCATGGTTGGTCACTAAGGGGTTTTCTTAGGTGGAGGGAATAGATTATGGGGAGATATTCTCTCCTGTAGCAAAACTGACATCTCTTCAACTTCTATTATTACTTGGAGCAACATATGAATTAGAAGCGGAACAAATGGATGTGAAGACAACATTCCTTCATGGTGATTTGGAGGAATAGATTTATATGTCACAACTAGTGCGTTTCATTGAAAAAGTTAAAGAAACTTTTGTTTTCAAAATGAAGAAGCCTCTTTATGGTGTGAAACAATCTCGTAGAATGTGGTATTATAATTTTGATAGGGTCTATGTGTTTTCATTGGGATTTCAGAGATCTAAATCTAACCATTGTGTATACTTTAAAATGGATAATGGTTGCATTCTCATTATTGTTCTATATGTAGATGATATGTTGTTATTAGGAATCGTAAAAGTATGATTTCATATTTGAAGTTTCAATTGTAAGCACAGTCTAAGATGAAAGAACTAGGTGCAACTAGGTACATTCTAGGAATGGAAATCATGTGAGATAGAGCTATCAGAAAGCTTTGTTTAATCTAGAGAAAGTATGTGAACTAAATGTTGGAGAGATTCAACATGATATATTGTAGGTAGTTAGTTGTTCCTATGATGCAGGGGACAAAGCTTTCTATGAATGATTATCCAAAAATATCCTACTTAGATGGAGGACATGAACAAAGTACCATATGAAAGTGTAGTTGGTAGTTTGATGTATGTGATGGTGTGTACGAGACTAGACATTACCCAAGTAGTCAAATTTTGTAGTTATTTTATGCAAAATCCTTGATGGATGCATTGGTTTGTGGTTAAGAGGGAATTTAGATATTTATGGGGAACTTTTGAGTATGCATTGTGTTTTCATGGTTATCCTACTAGACCTCCGCATTCTATGAGCATTCAAGGATATGTGGATTCATATTGGATAGGTGGCATTGACAGTAGAAGATCTAGTAGTGTTTGTGATGTTTGGTAGTGCTATCAGTTGGATGAGGAAGTGGCAAGTTGTAGTCACATTATCCATGATAGAGGAAGAGTATATGGAAGCCACTCATTCTTTTGAATAAGCTATTTGGCTTAAGAGATTGTGTTTTGATATTGGTTTAGATGCAAGCCATATTATTGTTTGTTGCAACAGTCAAAGTGCAATTTGTTGAGCAAAGAATCCTAACTTTCATGCCAAAGAAAAGCACATTGATGTTCAGTATCATTTTGTTCATGATATGGTAGAAGATGGATAGGTGGACCTAGAAAATGTTGACACTTTGGTGAATTTTGTAGACGCATTGAAAAAACCAGTGAGCATAGAGAAGTTCATATGGTGTTCTAATTCCATGGGCTTTGGGGCCCTGAGTAGATGATTTTGTACGACTCTTGGAAATTCATTGACAAGTGGGAGAATGTTGGGATTAAGGTGTCTCAAACTTAGATTCCTAACATTGATTTAATTAATGTAATTAATTTGTATTTATTTTTATTATTTAAATTCCTATGGTTTCATGTCACCAATTGGGACCCACCAGCTAGGTGGCATCCACATTGGAGATGACTAGATGACACATCATCATCTCAAGTGGACATAGGAATCCCACATTGGAATCTATGACATATATGATAGATTCTATGATGCCTCATAAGGAATCTTTGAATTCATGGAGAAAGTTGGCACCCAAGATGGGTTATGACAAGATGTAAGAGAATTGGCTATTTTGAATTAGTTATGATGGATTCTCTTATAGTTGGAATTGCTATCAGCTATGGTAGATTCTATGATAGTTGTAAGATGTGTACAACATCTGTCATAAGCTAATTTTACCATATTCTAGGTGGCCAAGCTTGGAAGGAGAATATTTACATGTTAGACACTTTTCAATAGTGTAAGGGAATGTTATACATGTGTCCAAATACATGTCTAAGGCATTGGATTTTGTGCCATGTGGATTTATAGGTCCCTCACCTTCTAGATTCTTTTTTAAACTTGTAACAATATATGTATTGAGTTCCTTGAGTTTTATAATTTATAATTTGTTTGCATGTAACGAACTGTTGCTAGTATCACTCCAAAATAGGTGTCCATGCTAAAGCGCTTGTTGAAGAAGATTTGTAATTGGTGACATCTTGTATTCACTATTTGAAGTAATAGAGAAAGTACTATGCTTTCAGAGGGTGGGGTTTTTTACCATAAAAAAATTTCCCCATGTATATCTATTGTTATTACATTTGTGCAATAATAGCTCTAATTCAATTATTATCTATGTGTATCTCATATTGTACCAACATAAGGTGTTAAAATGATTTTTTTGTAACTCTCTCCTACTTAAAGATTAGTGTAGAAAGTTTCTTTTGCTCACTTGAATTCCTTTCAAATTAGCTTCATTTAGTTCACAAGGGCCCAAGATCAAATGTGAATGTGTCAAACACATTACAACACTAAATCAATGCAACATTAAGCTCAATTTAACATGGAGGGCCCAAACAAGCAAGGAAAAGAAGAGTGATACTTTTTTCATTGCCATAATTCTTTAGTCAGTGAAGGCATAGGAAGATGACTTGGAACATAATAAAAAACTCCTTTTTGAGATTTTGGAGACCATTCTTTGTGCAAATTACGCAAAAAGGAAAAAAAGGTTGATCCACATCACCTAAAAAAGTTACAACTCAGCAAACTAGTTTTACTTTGCATCTCATGCAACATATTCTTCCTTTGTAGGTGAATTGAAGGCCAAAAATTCATCTAATTTATTTCTATAAGTGTCATATTTCCTTGAAACTGCATTTGCTTCCTTATAGAAATCTTCAATACAACTATTTGTGTCCAAAATCTTGTACAAGAAATTATTCATGAACATAGTATCAATTGGGTCCTTTTCACATATCAAAGAGGCCAATGAAGTAGTAATATATTTGTTGAAAATGAAGGTAATATTGTACCTTAAAACTTGTAAAACTATGAAACTATATATATAATTAAGTATTCTTTGTCACAAGTCTTTGTGTATGATTAATTTGTTTAGATCAATTTTACCAATTGTAAAAAGAGACAAAATATTGTAGAAGAATGAGACAAGGAGATAGAAGTGGCATGACATATACATGGAGAAACCATTTCTAGAAAAAGCTTCACTAGAATCAATAGTGCTTGTATTATTTAACCTTAGAACAAGATTACAATAATATTGTATCAATCCTTGATTGATATGGTTCCTTGCCTTCAACAATCCTTCTTCACAACCTGCAATAAACTCTCATGGAACTCTGATACACTTGCTACAATTAATAGACAATAATATGAGTGTGTAAACTCATAAGAGTTGTACAATACAAAAGCATAAAGCTCCTCACAAAAATATATGCCTAGATTGGGAAAGTAGAGTTCCACAATGTAATCTAATGTCAAACCAAATTCTTCCTCAATTAAGGCACCCCAAACTGAACAATTAATTGAAAATTGGTCAAGAATATTTTTGAACCATAGATTACTGGGTAGGGCTTATAGGCTACTCTTTCACTCTTAGGATGTTTCATCTAAAATGAGAGAGATAAGCTCCACTCAAATGATCTAGCTAGGTTCACTCAAATTATGCAATGTATGTTGTTATTTAGACTAAATGGAATGATCTAAGTGCAATTGAATGAACTAATTGAATGATTATGAATGCAAAACCTAAGAATTATGCAATGTTGGAAAAAACAATGTGATATGCAAGTATGAACTATATGAACAAATGCAAAATAGAAAAGAAAGCTTAATCAAAGTGCACCTAGGTAGAGAATAGATAATCTAGAGTATTCTAAATGCTAACAGACAAATCACTAGTGGGACTCATTCGCCACTAATGCTCAATCAATCCTGCTTCTGATGAAAACTTCTAAGAACATGTTTCTAAGTTTTGGGATATGGAATCTGAAAAAATATAGATTTCTAGACTTAATGTGGGACTTGTTCACCATTGACAAAGAATCAATCCACTCCCAAAATTTTGAGAAATCAGGGACCAATCCTGTAGAACCAGATCTAAGGTTGACTGCTTGCCAAGTTGACGAAGTTAATTCTACAGAAAATAGACAAAATGTCTTCTAGGTTGTAGTTGACTTGAAACACTTTATTGACTTCTTGTCCACTTTTCAACACCTAAATGTTTTCCAATTTGCATACACAAGCCTACAAACACACATGAAAGGGGAAAAATGATTAAGGGTTAGGTTATAGGGATTTTCCTTGGTCAAATCCCACTTTGGTAATTAAACCCAAAATAAAGAAATGTAATGGAAGAGAATCATAAACAAATAACATGCAAATGCTATCAACTTAGAAAACCCTTATTGAAGAAATCTAAAGATATAACAATGGATGCTCCAAATACTTGATTATTGCTTGATTCAATTATACAAAAGTGCTTGAATGCTTGAATGAATGTGTGAATAAGTGAACTTGATCATTAGGGGTTATAATGGGTGTAAAAACATTTATTTATACACACTTGTGCCTTAGTAACCCAATGATACCTCATCATAGGCCGACATCAAGTAATTTTGAATAAAAACCCAAAAGAAAATTTGAAATATTTTGAATTTGGAGCAAAGAGGGACTCATTCGCCACTCATGGTGAATGTACCACCTTGGACTTGAAGGTGGGTATCAGGCATTAAGTCAAATTTAATGTTGTTTTTTGGGTTTACATTCAAAAATACACTTAATTAAGCCTTATAAGGGAATAAAGGGGTCAAATAAAGCATAAGAAAGGTGTAAATAGTGAAATTATGCCTAGAAAAGTGTGAAATCTTGTTACAAGACTTTACAACACCTCAAAATAGGACTTGATAAGTAATGAAGAGGTGATTTTTAGGTGAATTGTAATTAATAGAGTCTAAAAAAGTGTATAAATGTTTTACAACACTTCACAACACCTTCACAAGACACCATAATTTGCATTTTAAGGACCTAATGTGAATGTTCAACCCACATTGAAACATTAAATCATAGAAAAATGGGCCAAGCATCATGAAGAAAATGCCTAAAAGACCATAAAAATGACAAGGGGCTATTTTTCTATGGTGCATTTAGCCCCCACTTTAGTGAGAGGATGAACTTGCTTCAAACTCACACTAAAGTAGCCATGCATATTGAGAGAGAGGTTCTAATGAACTTATGTTAGCAAGATGGAATGACAATGATCAAAAGGGATGATCAATCCCCTAGGATGAAGATCCCATGGAAAACTAAACATAAGAACAAAGGAACACACATGTGAAAGGAAAATTGAATTGAGCTTTGATCGTCTTCTAACTAGTTATGAATTAGATCTACGTTGATGTTTTGATAAAGAGAATGCATACTAACTTGAGGGAAAAAAAACTCATGGTGGTCCATTGGGTGAGAGATCCATAAAAGGTAAGATAGATATGCTAGTTGGTATGTACTCACAAATACATAGGTGGCTATGGGAAAAATCATGCCACTAAGTGGGCTTCCCACTCAACCATATCAAAGTTACACCTCTTGATAAATTAATAAGGTGCCACAAAGGACAATGTTCTTTCATACTTCATGAGACAAGAAAATATTTGTATTCTTAGAACTCATGAACAATTAGGAAGGTACCATAGGCATGTAAGTTGAATTATGCAAGGTGGCAAAGATGAAAAATGTAAAAATGAAAAAATGTAAAAAGATGTTCAAAGGAGTCTTGTTAAGTTCATGCAAGGTTTATCACTTAGGGAATATTTTGTCTAATGTCTCCAAGAGAGGACCAATCAAAGAATAGTATATTCACAACTTAGGGGATGCACTGTGTTGCATTAGGCTACTAAGAGGAATGTAATATGCTAAGATAGATCACACTTATGAAGGAAATCAAACTCAATGTCATCCACAAAGTGACAAATGTGTCATATAAAGCAACAAGGCTGCACTAAGAACCTAGAATGAAAATGAATTAATGGTAATGTATGCCCCCCACTTTAAAGGAATTGCTAAACACCATTCTATGAGAAATTACTTTAAAGTAGCAAAGGAAAAATGCAAACAAAAAACAAGATAGAAGAGACAATTTAGAAAGCCTCTTATGCCAAGTCATATGTTTCTGAGTAAGGCTATGCCATGCAAGTGGAAAAGAAAAAAGAAAAGAAAAAGGGAGTTGCCCCCTAGAAAGGAACACACCAAGCACATAAGGGATCTATGGATTTGGGGTCGGTATGTTTGTTGCTGCAATATTTTTACGAAAGAGCTCAGAACTATCATCATTCCCCAAAGCACATAGAACTAGAAGAATGGAACAAAGAGAGAGAAAACAAAAGAAAAATAAAGTCCATTTTGGGTCAACATGGAAGAGACATTGCGGTCTCAACACTTTGTATCATCCCAAAAAGGAGAAAAATAAATGAAAATAAAAAAAATCCAAAATAAGAGGAAAAAGCTTTTGGGTCAACATGTAGGAGGCATTTTGGTCTCAATTCTTTGTGTCATCCCCAAAAGGAAAACACAAAACAAAAGGAAAAAAGAAAGTAAAAGGATCTTTTGGGTCAACATGGAAGAGATATAGGGTGTCTCTACACTTTGTGTCATCCCCAAAAGTAAAACACAAAACAAAAACAAAAAGGAAATGTATGAAAAAAAGAGGAAGTTCACAAAGAGAGAGAACATCAAACGCATGATACAGGGGAACACAATATGCAAATAAAATGTAGTAATGCAAGTGTAAGTCAACCATTAACCAAGTTTTTGGTTTCTCAATCTTAAGTAGTTAAGAAAAAAAGGAATAACATAGTTAAGAGAAAAATACAAGTGCATTACAAGGACAAGGCTAACAACTTCTTTCCACCCACAAAGTGTAAAGGCAAGAATGAGCCGAAGTGGGTGATGTGAAAGGATCATGCAATAGTGACAATAGAAAATTCTACCACTATGGAATGATAAAGGGATTTAGTTTTTATGGGATAATAGGAAAGCAATCGGTATCAGTTAAGTGATACTTATCCAGTATGTCCTTCAATGTCTGAAATTCTTCAGTTTGATGTCCAAGAACATGATGATATTTGTAAAAAGGTATGCCAGAATCCTTAGGAAGGATGACCAATGTGTTCATAGGTGGTAAAATTATAGTCCCTTTGTTTAAAATAAATTGAAGTCTCCTTTCATATTCAGGTGGAGAATGAGTAGGAAACTTGAGTTTTTTAAAATTATAAGGTTGTTTTCATTTGCTAGATTCTCCTTTTTTGTGGATGGAAAGAGGAAGAGGACCCATGGGGATCCTAGAATCCTTGTCATTAGAAGTAGGTAATGGTTGTTCATGTGGAAAGAGAATGTTTAAGTTAGGAGGAGAATCAAAGATCACTATACCATCATCTCGAAGTCTCCAATATTAAAAAGGAGTTCTATCAGAATGAGGAGGATCCTAATATCCTAAACTTGTGGTGTTTTCTTTTGTTGGTTTTTGTTCAAGAAGTTGGTGAATTTCATATTCGTGTGTTGTCTCACAATGTTGTTTAGTTAGGATAGTAAAGCCTTTTCCATATGTTTTTGCAAGGTTTATGGGAGAATTTGTGACTTTGTGATCGTAAAATGGTTGTTAGTGTGTTTGTTTAGAGGAACTAGTTCCACTTCATGGAGGAACTTTAGGTTCTTCATTGATTTTAGGATGCAAGTATGCAAAGTGATTAGGAGGTGCAATAGTAGGAAGATCTTGTGACTTATGGATGGGTAAAAGAATGGATTGGATTCAAGGTTATCAAGACATTCTTTTAAGAATTTTTTCATGCTAGCATCATCTTCTCCAATGGGGTCTACATCACGAGGAGGAAAATCATGAGTTGAAGGAGCATGAGGAAGCTCAAGGTCATTAGGGTCACAACCAAAGGCACAATTGGACATGTCTACCAAAGATTTTAATGAATTATAGAACTTATTAAAAGAAAATGCCATGATGAAAATGAATGCAAGGAAACTAAGATGCAAGAAATAGAAGCAAATGGAGAATCTAGAAAGTAAAATAGAAAGCAACTACAGAAAACTAAAATGAAGAAAATACTCAAAAAATCTCTAAAAATGTTGTGCAGAATGTGCAGGTGGACTGATTTTCCCAAGGTGGAGAAGGAGCCCAACTATGAGATTTTTTATGTTTTTAAAAAATGTAAAGTGATTCTAATGTTTTTCAGATGCTAATGAAGGATGCAGATGCATATTTTCAGTTTTCTCAATGATATGCAATGCAAAAATGAAATCTAAATGAGTCTTTCATTAATGCAATTTTATAAACCCTAGGATGCAAAAACAAAACAATACCCTAATTAAATGTTGATGCAAATGAAATCTAGGATGCAAGATGCAATTGAAATTTGAAATGTAAAGTGCTCAATATGAAGGTTCACCGAAATGAACCATAGATTTTTGGGTAGGGCTTATAGGCTACTCTTGCACTCTTAGGATGTTTCACCTAAAAGGAGAGAGATCCACTCAAAGGATCTAGCTAGGTTCACTCAAATTATGAAATGTATGTTGTTTTTTAGACTAATTGGAATGATCTAAGTGCAATTGAATGAACTAATTTAATGATTATGAATGTAAAACCTAAGAATTATGCAATGTTGGAAAACACAATGTGATATGCAAGTATGAACTAAGTATGAACAAATGCAAAACAAAAAAGAAGGTTGAATCATAGTGCACATGGACAAAGAATGGATAATCTAGAGTATTCTAAATGCTACAAGAGATCATTGAAAGTCACCAGTGGGACTCATTCACCACTAACAGAAAATTAGTCTTGCTTTTGATGAAAACTTCTTAGAACAGGTTTTTGAGTATCAGGATCCAAAGTGTGACAAAATATAGATTTCCAACCTTAAGGTGGGACTCATTCACCACTGATGGAAAATCAATCCACTCACAAAATTATGAGGAATCAGGGACCAATCCTGTAGTACTAGATCTGAGGTTGACTGCTTGTCAGGTTGACAAATTTAATTCTATAGAAAATAGATAGAATATCTTCTCCAAGCTTGAAATAGGTTTTAGTTGACTCGAAACACTTTGTTGACTTCTCTTCCACTTTTCAACACCTAAATTCTTTTTAAATCTACATACACAAGCCTACAAACACACATGTAAAGGGGGAAATGGTTAAGGTTTAGGTTATAGGGATTTTACTTAGTCAAATCCCACTTTGGTAATCAAACCCATAATGAAGAAATGGAATGGAAGACAATGATAAACAAATAACATGAAAATTATATCAACTTACCAAACCCTTATTGAGGAAATCTGAAGATATAATAATGGTTGCTCCAAAATACTTAATTATTGCTTGATTTAATGACACAAAGTACTTGAATGATTGAATGAATGTGTGAGTAAGTGAACTTGATGATTGGGGGTTATAATGGATGTAAAAACACTCACTTATACACACTTGTGCCTTAGTAACACAATGATACCTCATCACAAGCCGACATCAAGTAATTTTGAATAAATACCTGAAAGAAAATTTGAAATATTTTGAATTTGGAGCAAAGAGGGACTCATTCACCACCCATGGTGAATGGTTCCCACCTTGGACTTGAAAGTGAGTATTGGGAATTAAGTCAATTAATTTTTTTTTTCAGGTTTACAATAAAAAATAGACTTCATTAAGCCTTATAAGGGCATAATTGGTCAAATAAAGCATAAGAAAGGTGTAACTAGTGAAATTATGCCTAGAAAGTGTGTAATCTTGTTACAAGACCTTACAACACTTCAAAATAGAACTAAAGTAATGAAAAGGTGACCTTTAGGTGAATTGTAATGAATAAAGTCTAGAAAAGTGTAGAAATGTTTTACAACACTTCACAACACCTTCACAAGATGTTATAGTTTGCATTTTAAGGACCTAATGTGAATGTTCAAGCCACATTGCAACATTAAATCAAAGCAAAATGGACCAAGAATCATGAAGAAAAAGCCAAAAAGAGCATGAAAATGACAAGGGGCCATTTTTCAATGGTGAAATATCATGCAAACTTCACCTCAAAGTTGGAACCCAAGAATGTGCCCACTTGACTGAGCCTTGTAAATATCTTCTCATGCACAAGGTCTTAACTGAAAGATGCGAATTTGGGTGCCCTAGGTGGTTCCAAGTCAATCTTAGTTAATAGAAACATATCTCTCCACCAATTCATGAAAACATTATGCACGATTGATCATCCCCACTTAACTAAAAGTATCCACATGTTATCTATCATGTAACTAAATTCATTAGTCATGCAATTCAAGTCAACTAGCATTCAACTCAAAATAAATACATGCAGCTAGAGATAACTGAACCATAAATGAACTAAACTAAACTGAATTGATAATGAACTGATATTACCACTCCACTCATGCAAATATCAACCCTAATTTTAAGGAACAAAACATGCATTACTGAAGTGTTATCAATCCTCCAAATATTTAATTGAAGCAAGGTGGGTTCCACCTTTCATGTGGGTGCCCCATGTGCTCCTATCTTGTAGGAGCTCTTCTTGGACATTCCCACATGTCCTATCATTTAGGAATAATCACAAATTTCAGTTTACAATTTCATTTCATTCATGTTTAATTTGCTTGCAATTAAAACCAATACCTTTCCCAAGTCTTTTTGTAACCAAACTTCCTCTTTAGAGGCATGTGTCTAGTAGCCATGCAATTTTCTTCTATGGTGGACAAATCAACCATGGGTTGCCTCTTATTCATGAAACTAACCATAGCTCCAAAGAAAGGAAACACAGCCACTTGTCAACCTCTGACTATCCAAGTATCCTACCTAATCTGAATCAACAAAACCCTGTATGTCCAATGATCTATGAATAATATCAATATCATTAACACAATGATAAACCAAATAGTAATCAAAATTACCTCATAAATATCTAAACACCCTCTGAACATAAGTCCAATGTTCTTTACCGGGGTTAGATGTATAAATCTACTTAGAACTCCCATTGCTTGCGTTGTATATGGTATTGTATAGACCATTGCATACATCTAACTACCAACTACACTTGCATATGGAATTCAGACATTTTCTCATGATCAAAATCAAATTCAGGACCAGATATGTGTAGGATCATGATGGGCCAAAAAGTGGCAATATGATGGGTATGTGGCTAATGACTTTTTTTTCCCCAAAATTGATGAAACGAAAAGGGTTTTTAAAGGAGATTCTCAGCTTTCCACATATATAAATTATGCTCTACTTTGAATTTAATAAGTAATTATTACTCATTTTCTATTCAAATTACGACTAAAGTCCTAATTGATAGGCTGATTGAAAAACATCTATAGTTTTCAAACGGTGTCACATTTTTTGAATCCAAAACATGTGTCACATTATAAGCTTTATATACTATAGGATTAAAACAATAAAAAAAAAATTTCATGATGTTTTGACCAAGTTAAGGTGGTCAGACATATAAGTTTTTATATTTTTTAAAAAGTTGTAATAAAAAAATCATAATTAATTAATTACTTGGAAAAAAATTACAAAAAAAAATGCATCACATCGGGGCATGCATCCTCTACTTATATCTAAAATATTATAAAAAAATATTATCATTTTATTGTACTTAGGGTGGTTAGACAGACACCTACTTATTTTTCCCTAAAATTTAAGTACCACTGCATTGAAATTTCAAATTTTCACCAAATAGTTTTTTTTTTTTTTAAACAAACTTAGTAGTTTAGAAACTACATTAAATTTGCTACAAATTATATTGTTAAATATTTTTGAAATAATATAGAGAACTTATTCAAATTTTTACGTCAAGTTTCCTAACTCTAATTTTTCTAAATTTTTTGCCACTTAAGGGCCTATTTTTTCCATGATGATCCTACACATACCCGACCCATGTCTAAACTTAACCTCATGCCAACTAGTAAAGGAATATTAATTTGTTTACTATCATGCATGTTAAACTGTTTCAAAATAGTATCAACATAGTTGCTTTGACTTAAGCAAAGCTTTATTTTACCTCTATCTCTATTGATCTCCATACCAAGGATATATTTTGTAGCCCCTAGATCCTTCATCTCAAATGTGCTAGAGAGTTGTGATTTGAATTCTTTGATCATTACCTTGTTGTTACCAATAAACAACATGTCATCAACATACAAGATAAATAATTAAAAGGTGATCATCTATAAATTTAATGTAAACACAATGACCTTCCTCACTCCTAACATAACCTATTTTCAATGCAAAAGCATCAAACTTCTAGTAGCACATTCTAGGTGACTATTTCAATCAATATAAAGATATTTTTAACTTGCAAACCAATAATTCTTTTCCTTTTACAAAAAATCCATCAAGTTGCCTCATATAAATCTCCTCATCAAGATCCCCATGTAAGAAAGCAATTTTCACATTCATTTTCTCTATCTCAAAATCATAAGCAATAGCAATAGATAAAAGGAATCTAATAAAATTTAATTTAGCAATAGGAGAGAATAGCTCATCAAATTCAACTCCCTTTCTTTGGGAGTATCCCTTTTCTAGTAATCTAGCCTTGTACCTTTCGAGATTACCATCTGCTCCAATTTTCTTTTTAAAGATCCATTTACAACAAATGACCTTTCTTCCTTTGGGGAAACTCTCAAGATCCCATGTGTCACAAGCATCCAAGGAAATCATTTATGCATGTATACCTTATGACCAAAGCTTGTTCTTATCTGAAGACAAAGCTTCCCTATAAGATCTAGGTTCATTATTAGTACTCATCAAAGAAAATATCTAATAGAAATTAGGTGGGATATAACTATCAAGGGATTGTGTTGTCTTGTGGATCTTCTCAAAGAAGGTTCTTCTTGTTCCTCAATATGCTCATGATGAGCATCTATCTCAGAACTCTGTGAACTCTCCTCATCCAATCCATTCAATTGTTCTCCAACATGTGCATCTTCATGCTTCTCAATATTTATCTCAAAATGTACTATTCAAGAAGTATCCTTCTCCTTTGGTTGTTCTTCTCTTGTATAAGATCTAAATTCCCAAAAAATCACATCTCTATATAAAGTAATTTTTTGGGTTATAGGATTCCAAAGCTTGTAACCTTTTACATTTTCACCATAACCTATGAATATGTATTTTTGTGATCTTGGATCCAACTTAGACTACTTTTCTTTAGGAACATGAACAAAATCCTCACAACCAAAGATCCTTAAATGTCCAACACTAGGCTTCCTACCTAACCACATTTCATAAGGGGTTTTATCTTCAATAGATGAACTAGGAGATCTATTGATTAAATAACAAGAAGTACTTATAGACTCATCCCAAAGGCACTAATCTAGCTTAGCACTACTTAACAAACTCATAGCTCTTTCCATTAACGTTTAGTTCATCCTTTCTGCTACTCCATTTTGTTGAAGTGTATATGGAGTAGTTTTCTATCTCACAATTCTTGTATGATTACAATAATCATCAAATTCCTTAGAAAAATATTCATAACCATGATCTAATCTCAACAATTTTATCGTATGATTTGATTGTTTCTCAACTAAAGCCTTAAATTATTTAAATTTATTGAACACATCATCTTTTTTATGCATAAAATAGATCCAAGCGTATCTTGAGACATCATCAATAAATGTGACATAATATCTAGATTTTCCAATAGAGTAAATATCCATAGGACCCATAACATCTAAATGAATAATCTCTAATAATCCTTTAGCTTTATTTTTTCCATTAGGAAATGAAGATCTAGATTGCTTTCCAAACACAATGCTCACAAAAATCATTTTTCCCAATATTATAATTAGGAATATCATCAACCAATTTCTTATTAAGGATGGTCCTAAAGCCTTTTTCACCAATGTGGCCCAATCTATGGTGCCACAACATACATGTATTTTTAGCTTTAGTTACATTGTTTGATTTATTCAAATTGGAGGTATTAAGCTTAAACAAAGTCCCAATTTGAGATCCTTTAGCAGCCACCATATTCCCTTTCACTAATCTACAACAACCTTTGTCAAATGTCACATGCATTCGAGAATCATTGAACTTAGATACAAAAAGTAGATTTCTAGCAAGTCTTGGAATATGTAAAACATCATTAAGGGTCTTAAACCTACCATCACTGAAACACAACTTTACCTCTCCTTTGCCCATAATTTTTTTTGTGCTATTATCTCCAAATAAGACATTCCCTCCATCATATGTAGTATACTTAGTGAACCACTCCTTGTTAGGAGTCATGTGATAGGAGAAACCTAAATCAATAAGCCAAGAGTCATCACTAATAGTATTAAATGAAATGGCCAATGTATCATTACTGTCATCTGAGGATTTCTCTGTAGAAACATTAGAACTCTTTTTCTTCTTCTTACAATGCTTCTTTACATGTCTCGATTTCCCATAATTCCAAAAATTTACCTTACTCTTACTAGGGGTTTTAGACCATCCTTTAGACTTACCCTTTCCTTTCTTGTCTACCTTAGGTTCCTTTTCCTTAGGCCTACCTCTTACAAAAAAGGAATCTTGAGATCCTATTTTAGACTTCGTCATCATCTACTCTGATAGGAGAGTAGGAATTATATTGTCCATCTTAGGATCTACACAACTACCATTGATAGCAACAATTAGATTTTCCCAAGACTCTAGTAAAGAACAAAGTAACAAAATGCATTTATCTTCATCTTCTAGCTTTACATCAACAGATGCTAACTGACTTAGAACCAAACTAAAAGCATTTAAGTGATGTGCAATAGAATCACCATCTTTCATCTTTAAAGAATATAAATATCTTTTCATATACAACTTATTAGTAAGACTTTTGATTTGATAGATATCACCTATCCTCTTCCACAATTTATATGTTATAGATTCATTTAAAACATTCAAGATAACAACATCAAAAAGACATAACCTTATGGTCCCTCTTTCCTTCTTATCAAGTTTAGCCCAATCCTCACCTAACATCATTGTAGATGGATTTCTCTGATTACAAACAACTAACCAGTGATCTCTCTCTCCAAGGAGATCCTCCATTTTTGGTTTCCACATCTCATAACTAGATCCATTAAATATTTCAATAGCTAGATGAGAAGTAGAACTCATTGTAACACACTTCTTTTACAAATTCTCAATAACACAATAGTAAAATCTCTCACTACACCCAAAAACCTTTAAAATTTTAAGAGAAAGGCATCCCAAATCCTAACCAACCATTGGCTCTAATATCAAACATTAAAAATGAAGGTAATATTGTAGCTTTTAAAAAATTTAAGACTATGAAACTATAGATCTAATTAAGTGTTCTTTGTCACAATTCTCTATGTATGATTAATCTATTTAGATCAATTTTATCAATTATAGAAAGAGACAAAAGATTGTAGAAGAATGAGACAAGGAGATAGAAGTGACACAACATATACATGGAGAAATTTTTTTAGAAGAAACTTCACCAGAATCAATAGTGCTTGTATTATTTAACCTTAGAACAATATTACAATAATACTATATCAATCCTTCATTGATATGCTTCCTTGCCTTCAACAATCCATCTTCACAACTTGCAATTAAATCTCATGAAACTCTCATACACTTGTTGCAATTAATAGGAAATAATATGAGCATGTAATCTCATAAGAGTTGTACAATACAAGAGAATAAATCTCCTAACAAAAATCTATGCCTAGATTGGGCAAGTAGAGTTCCACAATGTAAGATGAAGTCAAACCAAATTCTTTCTTAATTTAGGCACCCCAAACTAAACACTTAACTGAACTTTGGTCAAGAAGATATCATGCAAACTTCACCTAAAAGTTGGCACCAAAGAATGGGCCCACTTGACTGATCCTTGTAAATATCTTCTTGTGAAAAAGGTGTTAACTAAAAGATTCCAACTTGGGCACCCAAGGTGGTCCCAACTCAATCTTAGTTACCTGAAACATATCTCTCCACCAATTCATGCAAACATTATGCATGATTGATCATCCCCACTTAATTGAAAGTATCCACTTGTTATCTATCATGCAACTCAAGTCAACTAAAGTCAATTGGCATTCAACTCAAAATAACCACATGTAATTGAAGATAATTGAACCATAACCGAACTGAACTAAACTCAACTAAACTAAACTAAATTGAACTAAATTGAACTAAAATAATAGTGCTACTCCACTCATGTAAATATAAATTCCTAATTTGTAGGATCAAAACATGCATTACTGAAGTGTTAAATCAATCCTCCAAATAGTTAACTGAAGCAAGGTGGGTTCCACCTTCCATGTGGGTGCCCCATGTGCTCCTATCTTGTAGGAGCTCTTCTTAGACATCCCCACATGTTCCTATCATTTGGGAATAATTACAAATGTTAATTTAAATATTTATTTCATTTGAATTTAATCTCTTTCTAATCCCAGTGTTGGGGAACACTTTCCAAGGACTTAGGAGATACATGAACTATGTTTAGGACTGCAATTAAATGGCATCATATTCCCAACAATTTTCTAGGTATGACTTCTAATCTGTATAAGGCTTAACCTCATACTCCTCTTTCTCTAAACTTTTCAATTTTGTAACTGGTTTTAGTATTTCTATTGTGTGTTTCCCTTTATTTTCAATAGTCTGTGCAACTTAATATTTGACTTAGGTAGAAATTTTCATTATTAATTTAAGTAAATCATTAATCAATCAAACCCACACAAGCAATAACCAAAACCTTGATCCACTATTTTGGGTCTTCCATAAATTTTGGTAATCAAATGGGTGTTTGTGATCACCTTTTATTCCTTCCAAAATGATATAGAAGAAAATTTGATTTTGACCTTAGATCTCTTTTTTGCACATCATAGGTGTAAAGGTTTCTACAAGGATGTTGCAAGAATTCACTCTTGGTCTCCTTTTCTTGTGCAACACAATGCTCTAGTTTGTGACATGGCTTAGCTGCCTCTCGTGGATCTTGTATAAATCTAGTAGTTCTATCAGACATTGATAGGTCAATCTTTTGGTGCAACAACAACCATCAATGTAAGAATTAGTATCAAAGTCGAGGTCACAAGTTCAAACCCCTCGCTTGCACTAGGGAGGATTGTTGCAACAATTCACCCTTGGTATCATTGTGTTGTGCAACACATTACTTAGGTTGTGACATGGATTAACCGCCTCTTGTGGATCTTATATAAATTTGGTAGTTGTATCAAGCATTGATAGGTTGATCTTTTGGTGCAACAACAACCACCAATGTAATAATGGATATAAGAGTAGATCTTTCAAACCCCTTATTTTCTAATGAACCAAAGGGAGATTAAGGTAATGTTTTTAAAAAATGCTACCAAATAAGGGTATAATGTAGGATATTTTAATGATGATTACATATTTTTAGTTTTCAACTAAATTTATGTGTAGCATCATCTTTCTTGGCACTACAAGAGTATCAAACATAACACATAGTAGTGTAGTTTACAAATAATAAGAGAAATCAGCACAAATGAGTTTGGTAGCTTTAATGCTAGTTGAACATGCATTTTAACCCAATGTAGCCTATGATAGAATGGCACCTAATGTTTAGAGTCCTATGCACTTCTTATCATATATTTTTAGAAGAAAATGGAATGTAAACATATATGATTCCAACTAGTTGCAGTAGGAGGTTAAGTATCTTGCATAGCTTGTAAATTTGGATTTACTTTCCTTAGTGCAACAAATATGAATTTTGACACTAATTATTTGAAACATGCCACAGATCATAGAATAGAGTTTCAAGGTCATCTAGGGAGGATAGATGTTGGTATACCATTTTATGTTTCTTAAGCAATAACCCAACAATACATGCATTTGTTTAGATTTGATCGATATAAATACTAAGAAAACTATAAGATGAGAATTATTTATCAATGTTTGAAGTTACCGAAGACATGACAAATTATAAACCATAGGCTTGTGGCCATGTTTTACATATCCAAATATACTAAAAATAACATATCAACATGGAGGCTAGCACAATAATTGAAATCGAATAAGAAGGGCATTGTATATGGCATTAGCAACATGGAGGTATTGTGGGAGATAGTAACGTTGTACATGTTCAAATATGGAGTGTGAATATTCAAAATTGTCATGTTCTTATATATTTCTTGCTAGGAAATTACTAGGTTGATCAAACAACAAAATTTTAGGAGAAAAACATACATGCAATTTTACAGAATAATCATAATGTAAATATTATAGACATAATACAAGATTATATGTTGGGAAAACCCCATCTCCTAAAGCATACAACCTCAATATATCTATTAGCAATAAAAATATTACAATATATTTATAGAGTATTAATGGGTACTTCTAAAATATAAAACTCCTACAGTGCATCCTTCATGTGTATAAGCATATAAGAGCACATACTATACCATGCTTCACATATGACCCCAACAAGAAAGCATAATTCAGATGAGAGCCAAGCCAAACAACCAACTATCCAGCTACCCAACCAATAAACTTTCTTCTATAAAATCAAGCTTATGCAAAACAACCAAAGGTAAAACCATAATTGTTGACCCCATGGCCTCAAAATCCATTCATGAAGATCACTCAACTTATGCCAAAATTTGAAAAATTTAAAGATGAGAGAATTACCTATTAGGAACCCTTCTCACTTAGCAATTTGTAAATTCAAAATAATTCCTCAAATATTTCCGTCTATGATGCCTTTCACCGCTATCATGGAAGCCCACTTGCAAGAAGCTGCTGATGCAAACCGACCAAAGAAACAACCCCCAACATTTTGGAAATCCTTCCCCTCAGGATCCATATGCTAACCAAATATGAAGAGCGCTCAAACATCCTATTCGTCACCGTATAATTCATGAAAACGTATCCATCAATAGAATTCTCACCCATCTGATCAGAACCATTATCCACTAGGATCAAGGGACAAGCACTTCCCTGACAAGCCTAATGAGCTACCAAGCAACCATCATTAAGACCTGAAAACATATGCATACCATGCACACATAGAGGCATTGGAGCATAGGATGGGGAGAGACAAATCTAACTGAAACATCCCAACCTCAAAATATTTTTACCATCTAACTCCTTGATGGGATTCTGAATTTAGACAATGGAGAAACCTACATTACATCCATGATGCCAGACATGAAACATGCAGATATCAGTGATTGCATCAAAAGAGGCACAAAGCTCACCTAGATCATCCTTCACAGAGAATAATGAAAGGTTTCTAACAATAATGGAGAAGATCTCTGGATATTTTTTAGGTAGAGAGCTCTATAGAAAGTCGAGAGGCATGACGAGAGAAAATAGTTAACTATATATTATTATTCCAAGTAATGCATGAAGTGTAAAATGTGTTAGTTGAGTTGAGTCATTATTATTAGTTCCTGCCGGTAGGCAGGAATACTTATGCATTCACCTAGAATGCATTTAACCGGTAGCATTGACCAATCACATTTCGCCATTTAACATATTACTTTTTTTTTGTATAGTTTGAATTTGGAGAGCTATTTTATATATTGGAAAATTAGCATTTATCTATTTTTCTATTCGTCTGAGTAGCTTTATAAATCATTTTCATTTTAAAATTTGGGAAAATGTGAACGCATAAATTGATTAAATAAATTTAAGCAAAGGCATAGTTTAAAAGTTGGCGGCTAGAGGTACGTAATCCATGAATGTAGATTAAATACATTAAAATATCAAGAAACTACGAGCACATAAATTGATTAATTAAAATTAAGCAAAGGCATAGTTTATCAAACTGGTGGGTAGACGTACATAATGCAAGAATATAAATTAAATCCATTGAATGGCATCTGGCTCGAGGTGAAGGCACTGGAATGGCTTGGAGGCCACGCATGGCAAGGGTACTTTGGTCATTTAATATAGATTTAAGTCAATTGCTATGCATTTATATTACTTTGTGTGTGTTGTTTTTTGTGTTTTGTAAGCTCTTGTTCTGAGGAAGAGTTTGTAGCCACTAAGCAGGAGATGTTACAGTTGCAGGGCCTAGAGCTAGAAACGAGTTACTTGAGATGATAATTTGTTATTTTCCACAGTTCCTTTCCATTAAAGTGCATCATGAAGCTGTGTTTCATAGTGCTTTAGTTCACTATCACTATAACTTTTTGCCTAATGTGTCAGTGCATGTATGTATGTATGCATGTGACTCTAGATATATCTATGCATATATGTATTTATGCATATATGTATGTGTGTATAGATGCATCTATGTGTAAATGCATGCAATCATATGGATGCATATATGTTTATGTCCATAGATGCATTAATTTTTCTTTACATGGATGTATTTGTACATATATATATACATATGTATACATATATGTGTGTGTTGATATGTCTTTTCTAGGAAAGAGTTTACAGTGACAGGGAAAAGGTTGTCATGGTTCCAAAAAAGGACACTTGTAGACAGGCTACTCTAGGCAATAAATAGTTTCTTTCATCAGTTTTCTTTTATTTTAATGTCCATAAGCACATTGGGTTTCACAATACTTAGCCTATGCTATTCTTCAGAGACTAGTTCCTTGGACAAGCAATTGTCTTTTGTCCAATGTACAATGTGAGAGCTTAACAATAACTTGGTGCATATGAGTCCTCTAAAGATTGCATATCTTCAATTACTGCAGAACTATTCCATAGTACAAGCTTTAGAGCCACTGTTCTGTTAGCATGTCCCATAATAGGACCTTACAAACAATATGAGGACAATGTGTTGAGAGCACTTTACAAACTGTCAAGCAAATGCAATTTATAGATATAAGCCTAAACTCCACAATTGCTTTCATCTCTCTCATTGTCATTAAAGCATAAAGCAAAGAGGATTTTTTCACAACTTCTAATTTTTGTACTTTTACATGATAATTCACCTTATTAATTAATGAAACAAATTATCTTAATTAATTAATTTTCTTTTTCCTTCTGTCATTTCATATCTAATTAATTAGGTAACTGTTGAATAGTATTTATATACATAATAATTAAAACAAATAAATAATTATAACTATCCTTGTGCACATTTGACCCATCAAACAAAGTCAATTAAAAATCTAATCCAACTTGTTCACTGATAGTATTGGCATGCAATTTCCTTGAAAAGTCTTGAAAAAGAGGATTACTCACACACCAATAAGGATTCTGATTTGTAATGTTCCTATCCAAATCATCTTCATTGAATAAGATGTTGTGGCATACATTAATTGGATGTATTTCATCATCTCTCTTATCAGAAAGCCAACAACCTTGGTTTGTATTTCTCCTTGGGTGTATCTAAATGCCATGAGTTATGAATTCTACTTGCATGTGGCTTCATTGCACAAGTAATAGTAAGTGCTACATAATGGTACAAAATAAACTTATGCATATGGAAATGAAATGACCCCATTTAGTTAGAAAATCAATATTTACGTCGCTTTCACTATTAAGTGATAGCTAGTTTGGCATTAAACAATAGCTAGAAATTGTTTTTACCAGAACTTAACAGTGCTAGCACAAGTCTGTGTTATTTTTTGGCTTAGTATTGACAAGTTTCCATGGCCTATTTACACTTTTTTAGGCGCTTAAGAAAATATGGGATCTATTCCATTGATTGCTCTTAAAGAGCTTATACCACCATTGCAATAACATAATTACACTAGTGCATGCATATGCAAAAAAAAATGTTCTATATTATAGGGTACACAAATAGCAATAAGTATTTAAAAGTTATAAAATGCAATTTGCATTTTAAGAAACAAAAGTTCTTACTTGGGTTGTTTCTTGTTCAAATGAATCTACATAAGAATTATGTTTTGTTTTTATGAATAGCATAGTATATGTCACTCACTGTACTCATTTTTCTAAATTGTCCTTGTAACAGGGATCAATGCTTTCAACTTTATTTAAACAATCACGCACAAACTACACTAGGAAAAATTCCTTGTGCCTATCACAATTTGTACATTCCTACAAGTATACTTGATCGTTCGATAGTAGATTGCAAGGTCAGTTTTCCAAATTATCTTTTTACTTTTCTTGAAATGCAATTGAAATTCTTCAATATAATAACTGTATAAAGTTCTTTTCCATGTATTCATTTTTTCATCTTATATTCCTCATTTCTTTGAACATAAATGATTTAGAAGGCTGCTTCTACATATACAAATAGGAAAATGCATTTTCCACAATTGCAATAGTAATTTGTCTTCGAGCAATAGAACAGGTTTTTCTTATGTGTTAATAAGTTATTATTCCTCTATACAATATCCATAGAATAGAATGAACTGCTAGCATGCAATTTTTAAACCCTATTTGTAGTTTCAAATAGCCTTTAGAGTCATAAGTCTTTTTTTTATGTCAACTAGTTTTTACCTATATGCATTTAAGACAATTTTTTCCATAGGACTGCATGTATCTGTGGCAAGTTGTTGTGCAGTGTGCAAGTTAACGTATTTTTAATCTTTCTGTATTGCAAATAAAAGCTTACAGAGTTAATTTGAAAAGCTGAAATGGCACATGAGTTCAATGAATGATGTACTACGTCACTCATAGACATGACGCAATATTTTTCCATGGTCTTGGTTACATGCAAAATGACATTAACCACAATTTTTTTTTTCTCACATTGCCAATTTCACTACATGCTTTAAACCTCTAAAGTAAAAGAAAACTGAGGAAAGAAACTATTTATTGCCTCAAGTAACTCATTTCTAGTTTTGGATACTGTAACTATAACAAATTCTACTCAATCGCTATAAACTCTCCCAGAACAAAGACTTGTAGAATATAAAAACTATTTGTGCAAAGTAATAGTCATGCTTAACAGCTGACTTAAGTCTATAACAAATGAACAAAGAAGCTTGGCTATATATGTCCACCAAGCCATTCCAGCAGTTTCTCATCCACCCACATGCTATTTAATGCATTTGCTTTGCATGTATGCACTGTGCGCCTGCACCTCTGAGTTTCAATCTCTTTTTTAAATTATTTAATCAATCTATGCCTTCACTTTTGCTTAATGGACCTATGCCTTTGCATTTTCCTCAATTTTTTAAAACACAAATGATTTTAAAAGCTATTCCCACAAATAAGAAAAGCCATAGATCTTTTTTGATCAAACAATGCTTTTGCATTTCCCTGATTTTCTTTAAACAAAAATTATTTGTGAAACTATTCTCTACATGCCACTTAATTCATGTTTATTTCAATAGCTTTTAAAATCATTTGTTCTTTGAAAAAAATCAGTCGCTTAGAAGTACATAGAAACAAAGGAATCCAATTACACAAAGCATTTAAATACCATAGACTGAGATTGACAATGTGAGAAAAAAAGATTCTTGTCGACCCTTTGTTGCATGTAAACAAAGCTACCTGAAAAATATTGTTTTGTGTTTGTGGCACTAAAAGTATACATCATGCATTGTACTCATTTATCCACTTTGTCAATGTAATAGGAATAAGTACATACAATCCTACTAGGGGACAATGGATAACAAGGTCAAGTTGAAGAATTAATAGTATTTTCCCCTTGTGCTTCTATTAAATTGTTTGCTATGTGGTATGTTACATAGGCTTCTACTACTACTCAAGATCCATTTTCCAACATATATAGAGATTATTAACTTCCAAGATCCTCGACAACATGATTAATACTATGGAATGCTATTGAGTAAAAGCACATAGGTGACGATGTAAACAATTATAGATTTTGTAATCTAGATACTATCATTAGATGCTATTCATACACAACACTTGCTATTCTCAAACAAATTAGGATACATGAGAAACAAATAAAATGATAGATGTTGACACCTATGAATTAACAAAGTGCCCCCAAATATCAAACATTGACTACGTGCTTAAGGGCGAGGGACTTTGCAGATTGAGCGCTTTTGCATACAATGTTGGTGATTGCTTGTTTGACTCATTACAACTATTGCTTAACAATCGTTACACATCAATTCAACTATGAAATGGAGCTATAGATTACTTCTTGAATTTCCTTCAAAACAAGGACAAAGAAGCAATAAAATCATACAACTATGAACTAGACCCTGATACTCTATATACATTGCACAAATTACATGATCCGCAAACATATTTCCATAGAATGTGATTATCTGCAAAGCCACAAGCAGATTGCACAGAAAATGGATTGTGGGGTGACCTATTTTGCATTCACTAGATATCCAAATGGTTGAATATACAAATATCCCTTTGGTCAAGAACAACAACAAGAAGGTACTTACAGTTCAATAGTTCTGATTACACAAAATTAGTCTCTATACTATTTCATGACATGAATTCTTTAAGTGGACACTTTGAACCATTGTTAAAAATTGAAACACAAAACGTAACTTCAAAACAGCCCATAAGTTCACATGAAATTAAAAAATTGTGCACAAAGTACCCTCAAATGTCAAACATTGACAATGTCCTTAGAGCTGAAGGCCTTTGTAGATTAAGCACATTTGCATACAATGTTGGTGATTGTTTGTTTGATTTGCTTCAAGTGCTACTTAACAACTAGTAAACCTCAACTCAATTATGCAATGGAGCTATAGATTATTTCCTAGCTTTCTTTCAAAAAAAGGACAAAGAAGCAATTAAATCATATAACAATGAACTAAATCCTAGTACTCTATATACATTGCACAAAGTACATGATCAAGAAACATACTTCCGCAAGATGCGATTGTCAGCAAGCCCATGCATAGCCCATAGCGAATGTGGATTGTGGGGTGACTTTTTTGCATTCACTAGATATCCAAATGGTTAAAAATACAAATAAGCCTCTGGTCATTGACAACATCAAGGAAGTACTTAGATTTCAATGATTCTAGATATACAAAATCAGTCTCTATAATGTTCCATGATACAAACCCTCTGGTTGGACATTTTGAGTTGCTTCTAAGAATCAAAGCCCAAAATCTAACTCGCCAATGCTCAACAAGCTTACTCCAACTAAAAAAGTTGATCAGAAATTGTCCACAATACAAAAAAACTTACTTGATCAAGCCACATGCTTTGCCTAAAAACAAGGAAAATTTGATACCATTTGTCATAGCAAACAATTTTAAACATAAATCAAGAATAAGACTTAATCACCTAAAGAACTTGATTAGAAAAGAAAAACAAAAAGAAAGTGTACCTAGTAGCCCAAAGAAAAAAAAAACATTGACACCAATAGAAATTTATAAAGCAGCAATACAAGATACACCAAAATACCCATGTACAATTTTCTAAGTGCTCTATTTGAACAAGGACATCAAGATATTAAAAGAAAAACAAAAACAACTATACTGTAAGCTACTACAATCAGATTCCTTACCATTCACAGATTTCATATGCAATCTATGCTACTTTGCATTGAAACAGTCCACTATTCCAAAGTATGCTATGCCACAGAAAATAAGAACTAATAAACCATTGTGCTATGTACAAAATTTAACTCATATAGAAGAATGACTTGTCTCACTTAGAATTGCATTTGCATAGATTTGGGAACTAGGGTTCAAAAGGTCTCAAATAGGCCTAATAGGTTCTATTATAAATGTCCCTGTTGACATGAACATTGTACAAAGAGCATTACCACAATCAATTAACAACACACAAACAATTGTTGTTTCATTGAAAAGACACTTAAAATACAAAAATGCATTTCAAAAAGGCATGGTGCGCCCAAATGTCATCATGCAAGCTTTGACTCAATTAACAAAGACACCATTATACAAAATGCACAAAGGCCACATAAACCAAGATTGGCAAGAAGTTCTCTAATGCACTGAAGAAAATGAAGATAATAGTCCACAAAATATAAGTGAAACAGAATCAGACAGTGAAATGGAAAATGAAAACCTATCAGAAACATTGATACATGGATTCACTGAGTCTATAAGTATCCATAACATGGAAGACAAGATTATTGAAATTGCACCTGCAGAGCACAAGTATCCAATTGGAATATTTAAGGACATCTATGCTGAAGAAATTAATTTCCCAACTTTATTCTTTGGAAAACCACGTGATAATGACATTGTAAAAAACTTTACGTATCAGAAAATAGTACGCTGGGAGCTCTTACAGTCACAAAGAAAATTTGCATATCATACAACAAACATTTTTTTCAAAGCTATAAAGGTACTAATACAACAAGTTCTATCTACAATGACAATAAGAATCTGCAAGGGCTAGTTAAAAGGGTGAAATCTATTTGCAAAAGACATTAAACACAAACCAAACCTAGAAAAAATTCCTAAATCAGATATTGGATATGTCGATTTCAAAAGAATAAGAATCTCTCTAGACTATTCACAACAACTTAAGAAAAATGTATTTTCTATGATTCGACTAGGACCATCAACAATTTTCATCACTTTCTCTAGTGCTGAGCAAAATTGGGATCCACCAATTCAAACATTACAAGAGCTGCACAATCTACACCAATCAGCACAAAACCATCAAGAATCTAATCACCCAACACACGTTGACAAATTTGAACTAATCAAAAAAGATCCTATCACTTGTGCACGTTACTATAAACATAGAATCAATGCAATAAAAAAATTGATACTTACAGATGACTCTTTCTTTGGAAATGTCATTAATTACTTCTCTGTCACAGAGTTCCAAAATCAAGGAAATGAACATGATCATTTCCTCATATGGGTTAAAAATGCACCAATCTACATAGAAAATAACAACACAAACATCATAGCTTTTGTTGATAAGTATATTACTTGTGACACTAAAAATTTGGAACTTCCTTTGGCAATGGTACACAAACACCATCATACAAAGAAATGCAAGAGATCAAGAAAACAACTTTGTAGGTACAATTTTCCTTTCCCACCAATGCAAAAGTCAACTATACTTTTACCAGTACTCCAAAAGACTGAAGTGATAACTGCAAATGCCACTGACATCTTTTCAAAACTCCAAAAAGCAAACTATGAAAAAACATTCACTTTTCAAATGTTCTTAAAAGAATTAAACTTAACTGAAAATGAATACATTGAAGCTTTGAGCTCAACATTAAATAGGCCTACGCTTTTCTTACAAAGAAAACCATCACAAATATGGAACAATAGTTTTTCAAGGAAAATTCTAGATCTTTAGAAGGCTAATACAAATGCACAATTTTTCTTGAATGCATATGCTGCTACTATGTACTATATCTCATCTATTGCAAAAGTAGACAAGTCAATGACATATGCATTCAAAAGAATACGTATAGACCACAAGCAAGACAATATTGATGCAATACACATGGTAAGTAAACTTGGAAATTCCATTCTTAACTTACAACAAATGTCATCACAACAAGCTGCACATATTTTTCTATCATTTCCATTAAATTACAGCTCAAGAAAATGTATATTCATTGATACACTATCTGACAATGATTGCACATTTATACTCAAATCTATTAAATAATTGAGCAATGAGCCAGATGAATCAGAAAATGTTCTTGCAAAATCTATTATAGACTACTATTTAAAATGCCCTGAAACAATAGTGGACATATGTCTTGCAGAATTTGTTTCAAGATACAACAAATACAGTGCTACAATTGAAGCAAAGGCCAAACCCAATGTGGTACGGTTTATCAATTTCAACAAACACTTCGATATAGAGAATCATTGTAGAGAGCAATTGGTTCTCTATGTTCCATTTACCATTAATGAGCATACACTCAAACAAAACTTTGACTCTTGGGAACATGCATACATGTACCATGAACAAACCATTCAAACAAATAGTGAATAGTTCATCCACAACACAAACTCCACATGGGGTGACATTGACAAAGCTATAAATGATCTTCAGTCTCTTGAAGATGAAAAGCTCATTGACCTGCCAACACAAGTAAAGCTTTCCTAGAAAGAACTATATGACATTCAAACAGACCTTCCAAACATAGGTCATTCTAACCCAAATACCACATACTCCAATGGATTTGAAATTACAAAGCACCCACAGATTATAGATAACAATGAATACTACAAGTTAAGACTAATGTTAAATAAAGAACAACAAGCAATTGTTAAGGATGTTCTCATAAAAAAGATGAAAAATCCACAAAAGCCATTGCACTTGTTTTTTACTGGGGGAGTTGGAATAGGAAATACTTTTACCGCAAAAGCCATCTACCAAGCTCTCATTCGCATGTATAGCAATTATGTTGACAATAGTCCAGACAAACCCAAGGGCTTATTAACTGCATATACAGGTAAACCAGCATATAACATAGGGGGATTCACATTACATTCAGCATTTCACATACCTTTTAATACATCATAATTCATGCCATTGAACATTGAAGTACTTGACACTATGATCAATTGCGCATACTTCTTATAGACGAGATATCGTTAGTTGGCTTAACATTTCTATGGTATATTGATAGAAAACTATGAGACATAATGCAAATGCCTACCGCATACTTTGGGAACCTTGATACCATATTTTGTGGTGACCTTTACTAGGCACAACCTATCCTTGACTCTGTGGTTTTCGAAAATAGGCCTATTCCAATTGAATTAATGCCTTATAGTTTTTGGAAAGACCACATAAAATGCTATTCATTGGTGACTACCACGAGACAAAAAGATGAAATATTTATTTCAATCCTCAATAGACTACGAGTAGGCATTCAGAAAACTCATGACATAGACTATATTAACAAAATTTGCTTTCATCCTGTACCATTAGATCCATTGCTTCCACACCTTTTCTATAGGAGAATAGATGTTCAAGCACATAACAACAAAATGCTATCAATCATTCCAACCCAAATGATTGTGCTAGATGCAATAGATGAATTTCACGAGGACTTTAATGCAATATGAGTGTACAGTCACACAATGACACTCCCATCACAAATATGCTTGAAACCAAACATTCTCGTTGAGCTTTATGCAAGCAATTACAATGTTCAAGATGGCCTCGTCAATGGTTCAGATGGAATTTTTAAAGCATATACATCACAAAACAATATTGATATTGTCTAGATTAAATTTAATGACCCATCAATTGGACATCACCAGTGCACAAAACTAGCACACTGCTATTCTACTATCATTGAAAAAGACTAGGTGCCTATACAACGCATTGCTAGGCCAATCCAGAAAATAACAATAAACAAGAAAATTACAACTAGAAAATAATTCCCAGTACAAGTAGCATGTGCACGAACCATACATCGATCCCAAGGATTAACAATGGAGGCCTTGGCTTTTGATCCCACAGGCATTAGACAACATGGACTAACCTATATAGCTCTATCATGAACAAAATCAGTAGAATCATTATTTCTGTTACAACCTTTAACTACAAAAAACTTCAAAGTTAAAGACAAAGTACAACTAGAAATGTCTCGTCTTCAGACATGTGCACAATGGCAACTTGATAATCTAAACACATGTTCGAAAAACAAATCACATATGCTCCTATGTACATTGAACACTCAGCTTGAAAGCACATGTAGAAGACATTGTCAATGACTATGGCATAATGCAATCTGATATCTTGTGTCTCCAAGAAACACATATGCATCCCTTTGAGCTAAATACCTTGCTACAGTATTTTGATAGCTTCTCTGTACATAACATACATGGCATAGCAACTATAACCAGGAAACATTTACTCCTATAAAAAACAACACAACATGAAACCTCAAATATTGAAGCCATCACATTAATAGTAATGCTATCTAACAATGAACTCAATGTTTGTAATATTTATGCAAGACCTGCAACTTCCATAGATGAAGTAATCACAATCTTGCAAATAATTATTGGATCCACAAATTCAGAAAACATGTACATTTTAGGTGATTTTAATGTCGACATGTCTTCAGAAAGCATAAGCAAAAAAATGCTTCATACTTATATGCACCAGAACAATATACAATTTATATTGAACCAACAACACAACATGGGCAAATCAGTCATTGATCACATTTGGTCCAACACAACTACAAATATATGCTCTATCTATATATCAGAAGCATATTGGACTAATCACAATCCCATTTTCCTAAAATTGCATGTTGCACAATAGATAAATTCAACTTTATAGAACTTATAGCCTTATATCACCTTTATGCATTGCAATGTCTTTTCCAATGCTATATCCATTATTTGTAGGAGATCTATGGATGAAACTAAAATACAGTCAAAGAAAATACAAACCACACAAGAAGAATCAACACAATGGTAAAGTGCTCATAGTATTATTCCTTCATACTCATTCACCCAAATCACAAATATTTAAATAACATTGTTCCAATTCTTTGCAGGACACCAAAAGATGTATCAAAAAGACAAGCAAAACAGATGCAAATTGCACAAGAAGAGTCAGCACAATGGTAAAGTACTTCATTCTTCATTGTACCACCATTTGCCCAGCTTGTTAATATTAAATTAGCATTCAATTGACATTATCCTTGTTCCTTGTAGGACAAGAATCAAGAAACCTAAGATTGTTTCAATCGAACAGCTAAATGCAAAAAGAGTTGGAGACACCTTCCAAGGTGATGTCCTTGTTGTCTACAAAGCAACATTGGGTAAGGCCAACAAAACACGGGAAATGCTATGTGCTGATCTGACAGATCACAAAGCAGAAATGAAAATCACGTTAAATGAAAGTGGAAACCTTGTGTATCAACATGAGCCTAAAATAGTCTCGGGGTCAACTATTTCAATCTTAGATGTCCAAGTTGCACCTAAGACAGATTATGACAGAGGTGACTATGATTGCATTTTGATTTTAATAGACATAAGCACCATTGAAAACATCCCCTGCCTCTGTCAAGATTACAAATTCATTCCAAGTATGACTATCAGCCAATTTCTAACAACTGTAAATGAGTACCCAGCTGGCACAATAGTTGTGCTGGTAGTTGGTGCCAGAAAAATGGGTACCCAATTTGTAATTGGCATCAAAGATGGTCACATTGACATAGACAGAGCACAGGTATTTTGGTCTACAGAAATTTTACCTCTTCTTTCAGTTTCAAGCTTTTAATGTTCTACAGTTGTCTCTATAACAATTTTTGTAACAAAATCTAATTCTCTCATTGAATTACAGCTGCTATTACAGTCAACATATGAGCAACAATACTTTTCACTTGAAGACCAGTTGCATACAAATAAAACACCTTCAATGCTTTTCAAGAATGTTGTAAGAAAAATAGATCAAAAGAACACATTTCACACATTTCGATCAACATTCATCTGCACCTTGAATGACAAAAGAAGCTTGGACAAACTCAACAACCTACTACATTCAACTTTCAAGGTAACAACATTCTTTTTTAAAAAAACTAGTGCATCCAAACTTGTTTTTTTGTCTCCTCTAACAATTTTGAACCATATTCTATAGGTTTCTGGTACTCTAAAAGCAACAAATGCATTTTCCAATCCATTTCATACATGCTATCCAAAATGCATATTCAAATTTGCTGCTTATGGCACACTCCAAGAAAAAACTGCTCACTATAAATAGTGCAACTAGCAAGTCAATTGTACATTCTGTTTACAACTTAAAACTACCATAACAACTTATGACAATCAAACAATTCAGTCTTCAATTGACAAGGTCACCATGCACCATCTATTTCCCACACTACAAAGGCTTAGCTATGAATACTATATCAAGGACAAGTCAGTAGTGATATTCATCCGACGGGACTTCAGTGCTGAAGGACATTTTAGCCTTGACCAAAACAATACCATTGTTGAAGCCATTTGCATTGACAAATAGACAGGAAACATCACCAGAAGGTAATAAAGTCATTCATATTTAAACTTTTTCTCTTTTGAACTAGCACCTCAAATCACTATCCATACAAACTATGTTTCTAATACAAAGCATTTTGTTGGCTTTATAGGAAACTAGGAATATAGGAGCACATATTTACATTGTTCAGACTTTTACTTTTTTCCCTTTCCATGATCCAAGACATTTCACTAGTTTTCACATGTTAAAGACATCTTTGGTTTTAAAATACTCTATTGCTATTATACATTTAGACACTTCTATAGGTTACTATGTTAAAGTCTTCTTGAATATGGACATCTGAAACTCTAATTTTGTTTTTCCACCTATGAAAACAATGGTTCTCTATGTACGTCTGACATATATGTTCAATAATTATTACCCCTCCATGCATAATGCCATTCAAACTATATAGTTTAAATGTTCCCTTTTGCATTCTGTTCTTCCTAGCTTTTCCAATATTTACTTTCCCATTCTTACGTTTTCAAGAGTTTATGGTGACCAAGTAGAAGTTGTTATGGTTGCACACTCTAGACCCATTAACAAGTTACTTGAGACAATAAATGGTTATTTTCCTCTGGCTTTTTTCATTGTTATGCTATTAATGCAACCAAGTCTCACCCCTGCTTTTATGCATTGTACTTTATAGTCACTTTTCCATCATGCATACTAATGTATAGAGTACACTCCTGTATACACAAATCCATATGTTTCTTTCACTGCATATATGTGTATTTACATGTATATATGCCTCTATGTCCATATGCACATATGCACATATTCATGTATGCATGTATTCATCTAAGCTTCTATGTATCCCTGTATGCGGCTGTGTATACATGCGTCCATGTATTTATGGATGTGTCACTCTAGCCTTGTACCAATTTATTATGTTATATGGATATCACATATAGTAACACTAATTAGCTCTTTCACTGTACACAGTAGTTGTTTTCATAAATGCCAGATCGAGCTTATATGTATCAGGATACATATATACTCACACTAAAAACTATTGAATTATGATCTCTATTGTCCCATTTTCGTAGACATGTTACTATTGCAATCAAATGTGTAAAGCATTCGTGTCCAAAAAAATTAGATACAAGAATGGCAATATGTTACACAACCTTGTCTTATGCCTTTATAGCAGTTTTTTCATTGCATTTCATAAAAACCAACAACTAGAATTTTATTCATATTATTTCATCTATGGCATTTACAGCTTTTCCAATAATTATTGCAAGCATAGAGTTTAGTGTTGAATAGTTCTATTGTTCATGTGATGGCTTCAACATTGTTCGTACCAAATTACATTATCTAACAAAGTTAACATGCAAAAACCAAAGTGTCCATTGTGAACACTTATTGCATTCCATGGGACCACATTTCTTTGATGAGTTTTTTTGAACAATTCGCTTCCCTTCTATATGTTTCCATATTTTGCATATGTGCCTATAAGCACATTAACTATAATAGTTCACAAAATTCCTTTATCCTATATGCTTTCATCATAGCGAGAAAGCTCAAAACAATTGCAAAATCTAGGTTTTGAGAACATGGGCTTACAAAACACAAAAACAACACACACAAAGTAATGAAGATGCATAGCAAGTGGTTTAACTCTATATTAAATGACCAAAGTACCCTATCCATGCATGGTCACCAAGCCACTCCAATGCATTCACCTCCAGCCAGATGTCATTTAATGCATTTAATTTGCATTCATGCATTGCGCTCACATTTTCTTAATATTTTAATGCGTTAAATCTATATTCATGGATTACGTACCTCTAGCCACCAACTTTCAAACTATGCCTTTGCTTAAATTTATTTAATCAATTTATGCGTTAGCGTTTTCTCGAGTTTTTAAAACAAAAATGATTTATAAAGCTACTCAGTTGAATAGAAAAATAGATATATGCTAATTTTCCAATATATAAAATAGCTCTCGAAATGAAAACTGTACAAAAAAATAAGTAATATGTTCAATGGCGAAATGTGATTGGCCAATGCTACCGGTTAAAAGCATTCTGGGCAAATGCATAGGCAAATTAAAAATAGGTTCACAAGAAAGAGCTTTTGATTATGAATCCATATGCATACTTTGATTGAAACTAGTGGCTAAAGGTACATAATCCACTGATGCAAGCTCAATGCATTGAATGGCATCTGACTAAAGGGAACACTATTTGTATTGCTAGTTACTCTTTGAATATATAACAAGGTTCAAGGAAAAAACTCTCATTATCACACACGTTGACATAATTTTTGTTCCAAACCTCTCTTTATGAGACCGCTTTGCAGTAATCAAAAATATACAAACTTTACAAGCCTCACATGCAACCATGCATCTTGCCCAAAGATACACTTATACATGCATCCATGTGTACTGCAATACATGCATCTATGTACACATGCAGCCATGGATATATGTATCTATGCAACTTCATATGCAATCCATGGATATTTCCATACATGTATATTTAAGCATTTATGTATCCAACTATGCATCTATCTATCTATCCATGCAACTATGTTTCTATGTGTTCTTCTACCTATAGACGCATCCACGCATATATGTATATGTCTTTCTATGTGCAAATGTATATAGGCATCTATCCATATATGTGTCAATGTATCTATGAATACATGTATCCATAGATACATGTATCTATGCATCTATGGATACCATGATAGATGTCCACATCCATGTATCTATGGATGCATGTATCAAGTAGCTCGGTTCTAGGTCTTGACTCTATAGCAACAACATCTCCTGTGACCACACAGATATGTATAATAACAAAAAATGAAATGCTCAAAGTAATCACAATGCATCTCTAGTCACTTAAATCTATATTACATGATAAATCCACATTTTGTTTAATGCATTCACTTTGAAACACAATCAAGAAAACAGCTAAATACCACTTTCCAAATTAAAAAAAAAAACTTTGGAAACATCAACTTCCAGAATTAAATACCACTATGCACAAAGTGATCATATTACTCTAACTAGATGACTATGAACTATATGTTACCTATGAAATCTAAAATATAAAGATACATACCATCCTTATGCACCTATGCACAAATACATACTGTCTAACATATATACATAATTACATGTACACATATATACATGCAAACCTGTATATATGGATGCATACAAAGACTATGTTTCATGGGATTATTAAAGAATTCACTTGCTTTCTATATGGTTCCATACTTTGCATGTGTGCCTATGAGGACAATAATTACAGTATCCAGAACCAGAAACGAGTTACTTGAGGCAATAAATAGTTTCTTTCCTCAGTTTTCTCTTACTTTAGAGGTTTAAAGCACACAGTGAAATTGGCAATGTGAGCAAAAAAAATTGTGGCTCACTTGCTCATTCGCTCCAAAGCTCTCTTTATAGCACAGTTGTGCATTGCCTCCAAGACTTACATAAATCTTTGGTATATCAAGGAAAGATTGAATTGGATAACACTAAAAATGATCTAAACTATGATTTTATAATCAAAGTATCCAAATGCACTGCAGCAATCTAAAACCCAACCTCCATTTAACATGTACAATGAAAGTAAACAGAACGAAAAATGCATTTGCTTCAAAGTTTTTAAAGCAATTTCAACAGATTGTCTAGCCATTGTCCAAAATATGGTTTTCTATCAGCATAGTCCTTGAACCTTCTTTAGGTCTGACTGCTACTTTGTTAATTCATTTTCATTGAAAGGTCAAAATGTGAAATGTTCCCAAGGATAATTATACTTATTTATCTCTTTTAATTGTTATATATTCAAAGACTAATTAGCAATCCAAATAGCCTCCCCTTTAGTTAGATACAATTCAATGCATTAATTTTGTATCAATGAATTATGTACTTTCAGCCACTAGTTTTAATCAAAGTATGCATATGGATTTAGAATCAAACTCTACAAATAAATGCATATATAAATGTGTCTTTTTCTTCATTTCATAATGTATCTATGTATCCATAGGTGCAATCATGCATATATCGATTTGTGCATATATCTTGTCATCTCTTTGTGCATCTGTCTATATATGTATGGTTGTATCTATGGGTACATGTATACCTTGATTTATGTATATATGCACCTATGAATTGCATACACACATCCATGTATATATGCATCTATCGATAACTTGCATGGATACATGTATATATGCATCTATGGACTCATGCATCCATGTATATATGACAGCTCATTGGTTCCAAAGCTCTCTTTATAGGACAGCTGTGTATTGCCTCCAAGACTCAGATGAATCCTTCGTATTTCAAGAAAAGATTTGAATGGATAACACTTAAAATGATCTAAACTATGATTTTATAATCAAAGTATACAAATACATTGCAACAATGCAAAACCCAACTTCCATTTAAGATGTACAATGAAAGTAAATAGAAGAAAAAATGCATTTGCTTCAAAGTTTGTAAAGCAATTTCAATAGATTGTCTAGCCATTGTCCAAAATATGGTTTTCTATCAGCATAGTCCTTGAAATTTCTTTAGGTCTGATTGCTACTTTGTTAATTGACTTTGATTGAAAGGTCAAAATGTGCAATGTCACCAAGGATACTTATACTTACTTATCTCTTTTAATTGTTATATATTCAAAGACTGCTTAGCAATCCAAACAGTCTTCCCTTTGGTCAAATGCCATTCAATGAATTAATTTTGTCTGAATGAATTATGTACCTTCAACCACTAGTTTTAATCAAAGTATACATATGGATTCATAATCAAACTCCCAAAATAAATGCATATATAAATGTGTATTTTTCTCCATTTCATTATGTATCTATGTATCCATAGATGCAGCCATGCATATATCGATCTATGCATATCTTGCCATCTCTGCATGCATTTGTCTATATATGTATGACTGTATCTATTGGTGCATGTATACATTGATTTATGCATGCATGCACCTATGAATTGCATACACACATCCATCTATATATGTATCTATTGATATTTTGCATGGATACATGTATATATGCATGTATGGACTCACGCACCCATGTATTTGTCTTTTTCTTTGGCCAAATGGCCCCTAATGGCCAAAGTATCCTAGCCACCCATGGCCATCAAGCAATTCGAGCACCTTCCCCACTAGCCACATGCCATTTAATGCATTTCCTTCAATTATTTTGACCTCTCCATGTGTTCACATTTTCCTAATATTTCAATGCATTTAATTTGCACTCATGGAATACGTATCTCTACTCGCTAGTTTTATAAACTATGCCTTTGCTTAAATTTATTTAATCAATCTATACAATCGCATTTCACTAATTTTGAATAACAACAATAATTTATAAAGCTATTATGATAAATAGAAATAGCTAAATGCTAATTTTCCAATATTGATTTATCAGAATAGTGCTAGTTTTCCAATATAACAAAATTAAAAGCTATATGTTCACATACATTTATGCATATTATCCATACATGCATATATGCATATATGCCTTCATCCATATTTGCATGTGTATATGAATACATCCTTCCATGTAACATATGCATTTGTACCTATATGCAAATATGCATACATCCATGTATACATGTGTTCATATCTCCATCTCTCCATGTAGTTCCGTTTTCTGTGTATACATGTGTCTGTTGATGCATCCATGCATATATCTATGAATAGCTCTACGTATTTCTCTCTCCATGTATTTAATGTTCTCCACTGCATCAACATTTGCATGTTCTCAGTTTTATGACCTTCCATATTTATTTTTTTCATAGTATATGCATAAGAACTTCCACTTTGTCTTCTATTTTGACTCTTCTATCCATAAATATCATTATATTTTTATATCCACTCTTCTATTGTCGCATTTTGAGGAAGCTCAAGGATCTCAATACCTTGTTCAGTACGAAGGAGAATGAGAAATGCAACATGGGTCTTTTTTCTGTGTTTATATTGATGGGCTCAGCCCTATGATGATTTTTAAAAGCATAACCAATACCAAACTAGACATTTTTCCACCCCTTGTTGCAAGAAATAATCACTTCATACCCTATTGATTCCATTCATTTCCATTTCCACCCTTGCACGTCCTTTCTTCTCAAATCAAATACATTTCAAAATCCATTTATTTGCTTGTGTTGCATCATACCAATGTGTTGCGTTCCTTTTTTCATTAAATCCAGCTCTCTCATTGAAATTTTCATTTCTTGCATTTAATTGTAAGCATATAACTTACAAACGATAAATTCATACCATTTACATTCCCATTCATTCTCATATCCACCATCCCATATCCTTGCCTCCCATGTCAAATACTTTTCATAACTTATTCATACACCTTATTTGCATCTCACCATTCTCTCAATTCGCTCTCTTTGTTCCACTCACATAACTCATTCTTCTTTTTAACACTCACATATCTTTATCTATCTACACCTCAAATATACCTTCATCCATCACAACAAAATTCACACCATACCAAACAAAGAAAAAGATGAAGAAAATATCAAGGTTATGCAAATAAACACTGAGGGCTTCAAAATAACACTCATAACATACAGTTGTATTCAAGAGTTATTTTCATAATGTCTTTTCTAAACCTTGTTTATTACAGATCCCTAAAAGCGCGTATAACAGTTTCTTCAAGCCTATAATGTGTAATCAGATTTAACAAATATTTACATGTTTCCATGCATTCAAATGCATCATTAGGTATCCTTTATACAGTTGTTCAAAAAACAATATTGTATATGTTTCAAATGCAAATTGTTCCTGACATTTCTCACTTTATGCACACATGCATTTATAGATTGTTCTTTGTGTACCAAATTACATGGACACATCTATACATCCATGCATGCATAAATGTTTACATGGATCCATATATTTATGCATTCCTTCGATATATGCATTGCTGATATATAGTTTGTTTTCCCTGTTTTCCTTTCGCTTACTACTGCAAATGCTACTTGAGCCTCAATGTGCTTTGACAGATTTGTATTTCTACTTGATTTTAGTGTTTTCCATTCAAATTTCTCATTCACATGTCATGTATGCTTTTCACTCTTCTTTGCATTGTGTGCACATGGATACATGTATACATGCATGCATGTATACATAGATGCCTCAAGCATTGTTACAAATGTTTAAGATTATTTGCATTCAATACTTGAAACAAAATAATAATACATTTTTGCTTCTTGGATAAGATCATAAAGGAAATTTGTTACTGCAAATGTAAACATGCACCCATGTAAAGGTACTAGTATTCATTGGTGTTTCTCTTTTGACTCTTGCATCCTTAAATATCATTATATTTTTATATCTATTCTTCTCTTGTCACATTTCGAGGAAGCTCAAGGATCTTGGAACTTTGTTTAGTCCAAAGGAGAGTGAGAAATGGGACACCAATCTTTCTTTTGTATTTGTATTGAGACACTTAGCCCTATGATGATTTTAAAAAGCATAACCAATAACAAAATAGACATTCTTCCACCCTTTCTTGGAACAAAAGTTCACTTCATACCCTATCGAATCCACTCATTTCCATTTCCACCCATGCACATCGTTTCTTCTCAAATCAAATACATTTCAAAATCCATTTATATGCTTCTCTTGCATCACACCAATGTCTTGCATTCCTTTTTTCTCTAAATCCAGCTCACTCATTCCAATTTTTATATCTTGCGTTTAATTTTAAGCGTTTAACTCGAAAATGATAAATTCATATCATTTACATTCCATTCATTCTCACATCCAATTTCACATATCGTTGCTTCCCATTTCTAATACTTTCCATAAGGCATTCATATACCTTACTTGCATCACATCATTCTCTCAATTCCTTCTCTTTGTTGCACTTAGATCGTGCATTCTTCTTTACCCCCCTTACATATCTTTATCTATCTATAGCTCAAATATACCTTCATCCATTAGAACAAAATTCATACCATACCAAAGGAAAAAATGAAAAAAATATCAAGGTTATGCAATTAAACACTGAGGGCTTTGAAAATAACTATCATAACATAGAATTGTATTCAAGACTTCCTTTGAAAACTTTTTTTTCTAAATCCTATTTATTGCAGATAACTAAGAGCACATATCACAGTTTCTTGAAGGCTAAAATGTATAATCAGATTTCATAAATATTTACATGTATCCATGCATTCAAATGCATTGTTGGATATCCTTAATACACTTGGTCATAAAATAATAATGTATTATTCTTTTGTTTCGATCATAAATGTTCCTTTTATATCTTTCAAATGCAAATTGTTGTTGACATTTTCTAGCTTTGTGCACATAGGCATATATAGATTCTTGTTTACTTACCAACTTACATGGACACATGTACACATAGATGGATGCATAAATGTTTTCCTTCATCCATACATTTATGCATTCCTTCAATATATGGATTGCTAATAAATAGTTAATTTTCCTTGTTTTCTTTCATTTAATACTACAAATGCAAATTAAGTCTCATTGTTAAAGTACAGTTGTATTCAAGAGTTCTTTTCAAAACATCTTTTCTAAATCCTGTTTCTTACAGATTCCTAAAAGAACATATGACAATTCCTCAAAGGCTATAATGTATATTCAAATTTCACAAATATTTACATGTATCCATGCATCCAAATGCATTATTAGATATACTTTATACACTTGTTCCACAAACACTAATGTATTGTTGCTTTGTTTCAGTTAGTAATGTTTTTTTAGTTCTTGTTTAAGCTGCAAATTGTTTCTAACATTTCTAACTTTATGGACGTAGGCATATATAGATTCTTCTTAACATACCAAGTTACATGGACACATGTACACATCCGTGCATGCATATGTCTGTACATGGATCTATATTTTAATGCTTTCCTTTCATATATGCATTCATACTAACTAGTTTATTTCTCTTGTTTTCTTTCATTTAATACTGCAAATGCAACTTCAGTCTCATCACGCTTTCGGGCTTGCTCAGGTGCCAAGGATTCTTTTCACTCTTCTATGCATTGTGTGCACGTTGATAAATGTATGCATGCATCCATGTATACTTAAATGCTTCAAGCATTGTTAGAAATGTTTCTCTCAATAATTTGGATGCAAAGTGCTACAAACATGTAGATTATTTTACTGTACCTACATTTTATCTTACCTAATAAGATTCTTTATATCTTTTCAAATTATTTTTTGTTTAAAATATATACACAAAAAAATATTCATTTGTATTACATTAACAACATTCAAATCTAATTTATAATAAAATCAATACCTTTGTACTATTTCATCTAATAATTTATCGTAATATTTATTCCACTTATTACATTTTCATAAGTTAAATTATTACATTTTATTTTATATATACACAAATTTAATCTTAGGTAGTAAGGTTCTTTATTATATTTTTGCAAATTACTTATTGTTTATTATATAAACGCAAATTTTTATTCATATTACAGAAACAATATTAAAATCTTATTTAAAATAAAATCAATAGCTTTCTAGTCATTCATCCAACAATTTATTGTAATATAATTACATTGTTCTATACACAAAAATATCTTATCATATTACATAGACAGGATTTAAATATTATTTATAATAAAATCAATAGCTTTATATAATACTAATCTTCATACTACATTAAAAAAAAACATTGATTAATCTTACAAAAAATTATACTCAAATGAGCTACCCCTATCAATCTTCCACCTAACACTACTGTTTCCATTAGCACTTGCATATTGTGATATGATAAACTAAAATAACTCAACTGTATTTATTAACATAGCATGTGTTTTACAACAGTACACTAAACATAATTTTATTTGCAAATAGACATACAAGCAAAAAAAGGAAATATGGTAAACTTTGTTTCACCATGCATATACATATGGGTCATGTAAAGAATGCATTTTCCTTTTTTGCCTGCACACATGTTTTTTGTAAATAGTTACAATTGATATTTGATGCTTTAGAAATATCTCTACATCAAAACTTTGTTCCATTTAAAATGACTAATGAATGTTTTGATCAAAAGGTTTTCTAAAAAAAAAAATTAAAAAACATTGCACTAGTCATAAATAGTTTATTTCTCTTGTTTTCTTTCATTTAATACTGTACATGCGAGCTGAGTCTCCTCCTGCTTTAAGACTCGTTCACATGCCAACTATGCATCTCACTCTTCTATGCATTATGTGCACGTGGATACATGTATGCATATATGTCTCAAGCATTATTACAAATGTTTATGATTGTTTGCATTCAATAATTAATACAAATTAATAATGCATTCTGGCTTCCTAATTAAGATCATAAAGAATCTTCCTTCTCACAAATGTATACATACACACACAAAAAAACAAGTATTCATTGGTATATCTATAAAAAAGTCCATGTATACATGGTACCCATAAATAAAATTTCCCTTGCATCCATCCACATTGCCCATACACCCTAAAAATTCCATGCATTAGTGCGCTTCTAAAAATAACTTCAAACTTTTCTAGCTATTTTTAATACATTTATATTCCTATCTGCTATCTAAAAACTTTTTCTAACTCATAGCTACATGACTTTTACCTCTCGACAGGAACTCGACGCTTGCGTCACTTGTTTTATGATATTGCTTCATTTTAATAGAAGTTAATAGAATTAAAATTTTAAACTATAATCATAATATTAGTTGAGATATGTATATATTCACTTTGAAATAAATAAATGTATTAAAAATTATTTTTTATTTTTTATAATATAATAAATATAAAATAATAAAAATGTTTAATATTTTAATTACATCTTATAATTATTTTTTTTAAAGTGGGCTTCCTTCCTCTTAATAAAAAAATATAGAATTAGATTTTAGCGATGATCGTGCAATAATCTAAATAGAATATAAGCTTATATATAATATCTACAATGTCAAGAAATGGAATCGTTACTTAGTAGTTCGTGATCACATCTTAAAACAATGAACCATTATGAATTTTATAATCGACAAGATTTATTTTATTGACAAATTCAACTTCAAATTAACCATGTTTCACGTTGAGTCGCGGAGGCAAGAATACTTAATGAAATACTGAAAACAATGACACGGCTCATCCTCCCATACATAAGTATTCTATTTCCATGGGGCAGTTCTGCAGTTACGTACAATTTGCTCCTTATTTCGCTTTCTTAAACAAATAGTGAAGACAACGACACACAAAAAATAGCTTATTTATATTTTGGCTTAGTTGGGGACGCGACATTCTTTCCTTATCTTCCCCTGCGATCCAGTCATTACATCAATAGACCCATCTTTACCATTGCTCTCCCAAAATTCTTCCTCCATATGGTTGGATAGTTGGCGTTAATCTTCACCAGCTTGGAGGTGGCGTCATTTGACATCAACGTCTGATCCGACATCAGCAATCCACGCTTGTATTGCAAATCGACGTAGTATTTCACGTCCAGATTATAAGGTGTGAGAGGATCTAACGAAACAACAACACTAGAGAATGAAGATGAAGCGGGACATTTGGCCTTAAGCTGAAGGGCATAGTGAGGACCCATGGAAGGGTCCTGGACACCACTGCCGCTGAAGTTGTACAGACGATCTGCACTAAATGAGGAACAGTGGGAAACTCCAATAGAGTGCGCCCCTGCAGAAACGTAAACATCATTAGTATTAGAAACTTCCTTGTTCATACAGTCTAATTAACTGGTTAATTAAGAATCTAAGGCAAAGCGACAGTAAAGCAAGCACCTGAAAGAGTAACCATGTCTTCTTGGGACAATTACTTTTGGGCAAAGAGTTGTGTCTAACTGGCTTACGTCGAAGGAGGGAGGTGGCAGATTCCCCGGAATATCCGATGCTCGAGATATCCTTCCATCCCTTCGTCCTCCCTCAATAGCCCACATTAAACCGCCAGCCTGGACGTGGAATTTGCATGGTTAGCACCTTACCAATACTAGCTTACAATAACTGCTACAATTCTCAATCTTTATACAAATCTTACTTGGTGGGCGCTGTCTCTTGCAGCGAATGCGACTATGTCGGCACAAGAAACCACTCCTGGACATTTGGCTTCTATTCTAGACTTCGATTGATCAATTATGTCAAAGCCAGATAGGCTTGGATTGTTTGCAGGGGAGTCTTTCTCTGCAATATTTCCTGCTGTGGAATCGATGAGAATCGATCCATCACAACCCCGCAATAATAACGCTATGTTTATATACTAGTCACGTTGATATTAGCTCTGAATAGCTCATGTAGTGATTCGGAATACTTACTCTCACGAAGCAGGCGTGAAAATGCATCCTTATTAGAGCAGCTGCCACAGCAGGATTCGCTCTAACAGATTTTCCCACAACATCGCTTACAATCCCCTCTGCCTCAGGGCATGTATGTCGGTAGTAACCCACCTTCAACCTGGCACCATGAACAATACTGCTCGTAAATGACAGCAGGAAGATTAATGTAACAAAAGCAAGAATCATTTTCATTTGGGGCGACGTGAATGCTGATACTCCTTGAGAGAATTGAGGAGAATACATACGAGCTCTTTACTTTTCCTTTGACAAGAGTCGAGATGCTGATATGGCATATGGTAGCATCTGATATTTAAACGGTTCCTCATCTGCCATTGTTCGATGAACCAGCCAGCTCAACTTAAGAAATTTGACCAGACTCTGTTCATGATAGGTAATGCAATTTGATCAATTAGTATTAAAATATTCAAGTGAATAGGCTGAATACACCTTTTGGTGCTAATCATAACATTCACCATTGGCGGCTCATATGACGGGGCCGGCGCTTATAATTGACAACTTCAGATACCTGCTTCTCTTGCATTCTCAAAATGTGTTCAATGCCAGCTAATTATTGTTTCTTTGTTTATAAAATTGTATTGTCGTGCAGATGCCTCGAAATTATAGTCGGTTGGAATGGAGTGATCTGAAATCCAGTCTGATTTCGAAATATTAGTTTTATAAAGATGAACGTTGGCTTTTAGTAGACATGACCGAATAAATTTAAGTGCTAGGAATCAAGAAACTGATTTCCTACGTTAGCTTGCACGTGGTTAAAATTTTTGAGCTTTGAGGTCCCTAAAATGAATGTTTTCAAACTGAATAAAGTATTATACTTCTAGTTATATAACATTTGTCTTTTAATCATCATTCATTAAGTTGTCTTCTTGTAATGAATGGAGCTGGACAAAAGTATTGCTTTTCACATCATTGTGAATTTTAATAATCTACTAAATCGTAACAAGTTGTAAAGAAATAAATTACTCTACGTATATTTAGGTTAATTAAAGCAAACTAAATATTAACATATAAAATGAAATTCATAAAATTAATTGAAATTTAATAGATAAGATATATAAATATTAAATGTAATAATCCAATGAGAAAGTAAAGGTGTTTAGTGTTAAAAAATAAATAATGAATATTTACATTAATTTTGTATAATATAAAATTTATTTGTTAAGCTATATAAAATTAATGTTCAAATTGTGACAAATAGTTCAATTTTTTTGGTCTAAAAGTATTTTGTTGGTTGAATATAATTTTTTCAAGTCTACACTCAAGTGTTTCAGGAATGATCTAACTCAAGTGTTTCTAGAATGATTTGATGTGCAAAAAGTAATTGTAGCATGCAAAAGCAATATGAGAGAAAGTTGTAGTATAAGCCTCTTTACCTTCACCTCCTTCTTTAAATCTAAATTTCTAAAGGTTAATCTTGATGAGCTTACAAATTATTAGATTGCTAAGGTCAAGTTCTTCTAGGTCAATCTCCATTTACATTTGTTTTACTTTTTTGAGTGAATTAGGGAAGACATGATATACAAATTTGTAGATGACATATATGATTCTAATTTAGGTATATTAATTTTAGAATTCAAATCTAAATATCCTTAGAACTTGAATGTCATTTTTCAAGCATATGATTCTAATTTAGGTCTATTACTATAACAAGAAAAAGGAGTCTCAACACATATGCTTGTAGCTATTGATAGTAAGAGGTTAATGATAATATATACCTTGCAAATAGTGTATTTATTTTCTTTACTGCAACAAATAGAAAATGTGACACTAATAATTTGAGGCATGCCATATCATGAAGTAGAGTTTGTAGTTCATTTAGGGAGGATTGACGTTGGCATATAATTTTGTATTTGCTTAAACAAAAATACAAGTGTAAATGCATATGCTTCGAATTCATCTAAAAATAAATAAAAATTATATAGAATAGGGTTGTCGGCATGTTTTACATATCCAAATATACCAATTCTTTAAATAAAAATAGAGGATAGAATAACATTTTAAATCTAATAAAAAGGGAATTGCATATGGCATTAGTAATGTTGACACGTAGTGTGAGACATGTAAGAATAATTTCCCTAAGAATTTTTTTCACATTCAAATTTAGAGGGATAATATCTAAAATTGTCATGTATTTATATATTTCTTATTATGTAATTATTAGGTTGATCCAACCAAAACCTTATGAGATAAAATCATGCATGCAAGTTTAAAATCAAATAGAATGAAAATAACAAAGATATATCACAATATTAAACAAGGTATACATTGGAAAAATCTTCAAGAAGGGAATCTACACATAAAAAAGAATCTACACTCAATGTATTAATTAGCAATGAAAATATTATATATTCATATATATAGTATTCATAAGTACTTCTAAAACATCAAGATACTACAATGTATCATCCATATGTGCAAGCATGTAAGGACACATACCATGCTTTGCATATGCACTCAACAAGAGAGCTCAATACAAATGATAGCCAAGTCGAACAACCAACTACCCAACTACAAAATAAATAAAACCTAGTCAATGAAATTGCTTTTATTCATATTAAACAACCAAATGATAAAGGTAAAACCATAATTTTCAAAACCCATTGAACCTAGGACTTGAAGATCCACTAATGAGGATCACTCAAGTTATTGCAAAATTTATAAAATATATAATTGAGAGAATTGCTTATTAGGAACTCTTTTCACTTAGCAATTTTTTAATTCAAAATAATTTCTATAATATAATGGTAGTACTATTTGGATTCAACCATTTAGTTTTTCAATCCAAACCCATTGAACCATGTTCCATTAGTATTCATTCATGATATCCCATATCTCATGATAATAAATTGTCTACTTATCATTCATTGCATCTAGGTGATGCTCATAGAGGTGAAGCATTGGGCCTTCTTGAGAGGTCATTGATCATAGTACTAATCCAACTCAAACACTCTTAAAAATGTATATTTCCAAAAGGTTAAGACCATTAAGCTTGCAACCCCATTTTCAAAACCTTCTACTAGTGTTGGGCCTTATGAATCATTTATTATAGGGCCCGTTTAGCTCATTGATTGATAAGTAGAAGGTATTTTTAATAGTATGTCAAATTATGATACTATTATCAATATTCAATCATGTAGTTTTTTATTTAAAGTCATTGACCCATGTTTCATGAATAGTGGTTCACAAGAACCCATCTCTAATGATAATGAATGGTTCAATTAGTACTCATTATGTATCTAGGTCATCCTCATAGAGGTGAAGCATTGGAGATTTTGAAAAGGTCACCCATCCCAATACAACTTGAACTCATCATGTATTTTCCCTAAGGTCAAACTCACTTAACTTGTAAATCCATTTACAAAGAATTCAAAATTCATTTTTCCTTATCAACCATTCATTATAAATTATCTTTTATCTCATCAATTGATAAGTATGAGGTGTTTTACATATGAGCTATTCATTATAGATCCCATTTAGCTCACCATTTGATGAGTATGAGGTATTTTCTTTGTTATGTCAAATTATGATAATGGTATTAGGATTCAACTATGTTATTTTTTGAGTCAAACTCATTGATCCATATTTCATGAATAATGGTCCAAAATAATCCACTTTCATGAGAGTAAATGGTTCAATGACCATTCATTGCATCTTTGTGATACTTACAAAAGTGAAGCACTTAGCCTTCTCTTGAGGTCTCGCATCCCAGTATTACTCCAACTCATGTGTGATTAACCTTGTAGTTTTTCCAAGGTTAAGAACACTTAGTTTGCAACCCTGTATGTAAAACCTTCAACAAATATTATGATCTTATCTCAAGTAAGATAGAATATTTCCTTGTGCATGTCCATTAAGCATTTCCTTGGAATCTTGCCTACAAGAAGCCACTGACATAGGGAAAAAAAAGAAGAAAATTTCAAGGTTGAGGAAACAAATAGCCTTATAGTTTCCTAATTTTATGAGGACAAGGTTAAGGCATAAAAATAATAATAAGGGATTGATTATTTAATTTTTCATATTTATGCAAATAAAAGAATAAAAAACAATGTCATGAAAGAAGGAGAATTGATCATGTTTATTAAATAAGTAATTTTTTTATTGTATTAGCATTATATTAGGAACTTGTTTCTCTTTATTCAAAAATATGTAATATTTTATTAAACAAAAAAGGGCCTTTCATTTCTATATAACTTCTTTTGTTTGAACATGGACCTCACTCCAAAAATTATAATAGTCAAATTTGAATACCCTTAGATTTCTTCCTACTATAGCTTTTTTTGAAATGATGGAGTGTGCCCCTACATAAAAAAAACTTTTTCATATTGATATTATGTGTGAGTTATTTAAAAGATCAAACCAATCTTTATTTTGACTATAAATACAAGTTGTTTGCATTAGAGAGTTACTATTTCCTCCTGTGACAAATGTTTCAAAGAAAAGAGTTATGTCAATTGGTTAAAATAAAATGGAGGAGGAAGATTCTTAGGGGTGTTTGATGTGTGTGATATTATTCCATCTCTTCACTCACCTTCAACAACCCAATATAATCCACCTACTTGCATTTCCATTCATGTCACCTAGTTAGCTTAACCCATTCATTCTTCCAACATAGATTAATTTTAATAATACTTACTTGTTGTTTACCATCTATTCAAAAAAACACTACTATGTTATCACAAGAAACCACTCCTATGCATTTTTCTTCTCTATCTATTTTTTTTTGAATTAATAATGTCAAATATCGAAAGGATTGGATTGTTTATTTGTCAATTCTTCTTTGTTGAATTCCCTGTTGTGGATCTAATGAGGATTGATCTCTCACAACCTTGTAATTCATCATCCATGCATGTTTTGAGCCATAATTGTATTTATTATGGATATGATTAAAGGGTAAAATTTAGGGTGATAATAATACTTACTCTTATAAAGAAATCATGAAAATTTATTATTATGAGAGCAATTGCTAAACTAAGATTTACTTTAATAGCATTGGCCATAGTTTTACTAATAATTTTCTTGACTTTGGGGCATGTTTTATGATAATAGACTATTCTTAAGTTATCCTCCTTAATTATAGAATCTAAGGTTACTATGACTAAAGGAATAAAAAGTGAACACATTTCTATTTTCATCTCAAAAAGACTTGGAAATATATCCTATAAGAGCATATTGAAATATAAAATATTTCAAGCATTGTAAGTTAGAATGGGGAATAATGGGGCATTTAACACCATCATTTGCAAGTCAATTTTGATTAGAAGGCAACTCAAATTATTGAATTTGACCTGAAATCTTTTATATGCATCTCCTATTTTTTGAGTGTCTATATTTGGAGACATATCCTAGTGTAGCATTGAAGGCTAATAAATATTGTAATAGGCTAATAAAATACAAAGATATTAGGTTTCTTTCTATGATAAAAAAATATTTTTATGGCTAGTGTAGATTGGTCAACTTCCACTCCCTAAAATTTTAACCTTATATATCTCATGTTCTAATTGATCATGCCTACATTTTGGCTAACATTAATATCATAAAACCAAACATGATGAGGAAAGTTTTGATCAATTATACCTAATTTAGTACTCTCTCTTTGTAACTTGTTTAAAATTTCATTCCTTTATCAAGTTGACCAAGAATGTTGATATTCAATATTAATATTTTATGCTAGATTGAGATTTCATATATAAAAACACATAATTCATATTGCTAAAGTTGATTGAATCTTCCTAATTTTGAAAGTTTAAGGTGAGAGGGAAGAGACTAATTTTCTTCTAGTTATATGTTGAGAGATTTCACACATAGCGGCTTAGTTATTTTTATGTGATAATCAGTTCACAAAATCATTAAATTATTTTAGAAGTTTTTAAAAATATCTATTTTTAATTATATTTTTTTCAAATTATAGATTTGTTGATTACATTTAATATTAAGATGAATAGAGTGGTCAAATGGTCTCTTTCTTTTAGAATTCATGATAGGATATCAATCAATAAATCACCCACCCATGTGACCACAACCCTTAGCTACTAGGATCGAGGGAGAGGAGCTTCTAGCATAAGCCAAATGTGCTGCTAAGATAATATTTCTAAGGTCTAAAAAATATCTACATATCATGCACACACAAAAGAGAGGGCCTTAGGGTTTGAGCATAGGATTGGTAGAGACAAATCTAATTGAAGCAACCTAGCCTTAGAATGTTATTCCATCTGACTTCTTGATGGATAACCAAACATCCTCTAGATTTTGAAATCAAACAAAGGTGAAACCTACATTACGCCCATGATGCTAGTCACACAACATGCAAATATCAATGATTGCATCAAAAGGGGCACAAATATCACATAGATAATAGTTGAAGGAGTGTAAGAAAATGTTTCTTAGAATAGAGAAGACCTCTAGATATTTTTCATATGGAGAGATCTATATAAAGTGGAGAGGCATGGTGGGAGTAGATAGTTAATTATAGATTATTATTATTATTCAAAATAGTGCACGAAGTGTGAAATGTGCTAGTTGTATTGAGTTGTTTAGTCTCAAGAATACTGTATGTACTTTTTTATCATATTGCTTTAGTTTAATAAAAATTAATAGAATTAAAATGTTAAACTTATGATATTGCTATCAGGATTCAACCGTGTAGTTTCAAGTCAAACTCATTGACCCATGTTTCATGAGTAGTGGTTCAACGGAACCCATCTCTCATGATATCAAATGGTCCACTTAGCACTCATTGCATCTAGGTGATGCTCACAGAGGTGAAGCACTGGTCCGTCCCGGGAGGTCACCCATCCCGATGCTTGCTCCCAGCTCAAGAATAAAGCAGCAGGGGAGTTTCTCAGGAGTTAAGCCCTTGGAGATTATTACCATTACAAAACCCGGCTGATGGTATGCCTTATAGACCATTCATTATGAGGGGCCCTTTAGCTCATCCAATTTGATAGAGTGTCAGGAGGTGACTTTCCACGGTACGTATCCAAATTATGGTGGCCTGTAGGGAGTTCCGGCCGTGTTGGTTCAGTCAGGCTCTGTTGACGGGCTGCGGTTGAATCTGATGCTTTAATATCGCGGGCTGACGCGATAATCCTATCGATTGATGAGCTAAAGAACTCAATGAAGATAGTTTCATAGGCACAACACTGCAAATGGGCTTCTTTCGCTCAGGGCTTGTAGGCTCCACGGATGCGCTTAGAAAAACTGGGCGATGCGGATGGGCGACCTCGAACGCGCTGCCCTGTGACATCACCTAGGCAATGAAGTGCTAAGTGGACCATTCAATATCATGAGAGATGGGTTCCGTTGAACCACTACTCATGAAACATGGGTCAATGAGTTTGACTTGAAACTACACGGTTGAATCCTGATAGCAATATCATAATTTGACACGCTCATCCTCCCATACATAAAGTATTCTATTTTCATTGGGCAGTTCTGCACTTAAGTACAATTTGCTCCTTATTTCGCTTTCTTAAACAAATAATGAAGACAACGACACACAAAAAATAGCTTATTTATATTTTGCTTTCGTTGGGGACGCGACATTGTTTCCTTATCTCCCCCTGTAATCCAGTCAGCACATCAATAGAGCCCATCTTTACCATCGCTCTGCCAAAATTCTTCCTCCATATGGTTGGATACTTGGCGTTAATCTTCACCAGCCTGGAGGTGGCGTCATTTGACATCAACGTCTGATCGGACTTCAGCAACCCACGCTTGTATTGCAAATCGACGTAGTATTTCACGTCCAGATTATTAGGTGTGAGAGGATCAAATGGAACAACAACACTCGAGGATGGAGATGAAGCGGGACATTTGGCCTTAAGCTGAAGGGTATAGCGAGGATCGATGGAAGGGTCCTGAACACCACTGCCGCTGAAGTTGTACAGACGATCTGCACTAAACGAGGAACAGTGGGAAACTCCAATAGAGTGCGCCCCTGCAGAAACATAAACAATATTAGTATTACAAACTTCCTTGTTCACACAGAAAAATTAATTGCGTATTTAACTATCTAAGGCGGAGCGGCAGTAAAGCAAGCACCTGAAAGAGTAACCATGTCTTCTTGGGACAATTGCTTTTGGGCAAAGAGTTGTGTCAACTGGCTTACATCGAATGAGGGAGGTGGCAGATTTCCGGGAATATCCGATGGTCGAGATATTCTTCCATCCCTTCGTCCTCCCTCAACAGCCCACATTAAACCGCCAGCCTGGACGTGGAATTTGCATGGTTAGCACCATACCAATACTAGCTTACAATAACTGCTACAATTCTCAATCTTAATACAAATCTTACTTGGTGGGCGCTGTCTCTTGCAGCGAATGCGACTATGTCGGCACAAGAAACCACTCCTGGACATTTGGCTTCTATTCTAGACTTTGATTGATCAATTATGTCAAAGCCAGACAGGCTTGGATTGTTTGCAGGGGAGTCTTTCTCTGCAATATTTCCTGCCGTGGAGTCGATGAGAATTGATCCATCACAACCCTGCAATAATAACGCTATGTTTATATAGTAGTCACGTTAATATTACCTCTGAATAGCTCATGATGGGATTCAGAAAACTTACTCTCACGAAGCAATCGTGAAAATGCATCCTGATTAGAGCAGCTGCCACACCAGGATTCGCTCTAATAGCTTTGCCCACAACATCGCTTACAATCCCCTCTGCCTCAGGGCATGTATGCCGGTAGTAACCTACCTTTAACCCGGCACCATTAACAATACTGCTAGTAAATGACAGCAGTAAGATTAGTGTAACAAAAGAAAGAATCATTTTCATTTGGGACGACGTGAATACTGATACTCCTTGAGAGAAATGAGGAGAATAAATAGGAGCTCTTTACTTTTCCTTTGAAAAGGGTCGACATGTTGATATGGCATATAGTAGCATCTGGTATTTAAACGGTTCCTCTTCTGCCATGGTTCGATGAACCAGCCAGCTCAACTTATCAAATTTGACCAGACTCTATTCAGGACAGGTAATCCAGCTTGATCAATTAGTATTAAAAGATTCGAGTAAGTAGACCGGATACATCGTTTATTGCTAATCATATCGTTCACCATTGGCGGCTCATATGACGTGGGCGGCGTTCATAATTGACCACTTCAGATACCTGCTTCTCTTGCATTCTCAAAATTTGTTCCATGCCAGCTAATTATTGTCTCTTTGTTTATAAAATTGTATCCTCGAGCACATGCCTAGAAATTAGAGTCGGTGAGAATGGACTGGTCAGTCATCCAGTCTGATTTCGTAATATTAGTTTTCTAAAGACGACGCTGGCTTTTAGTAGACATGACCGAGTAAATCTAAGAGCTAGGAAACAGGAAACTGATTTCCTACGTGATCCACGTGATTAATATTTTTTAGTTTTAACGTTCATAACGAAGGTTTTCTAACTTTCGAAAATATTTGTAAACTTTCGAAACTATTATACCACTTCTAGGTATATAACATTTGTCTTCTTATCATCACTAATTAAATTCTTTTTTTTAAAGAATGGATGGAGTTGGACAAAAGCGTTGCTTTTAAGATCATTGTGAATTTGCAAAATCAGCTAAATCATAACAAATTGTAAAGACATAAATTACTCTACATAAATTTAGATTAATTAAAAAAAATTAAATCCTAAGATATAAAATCAAATTCATAAAATTAATTTTATTTTAATTTATAAGTTGAGTAGATATATAAATAACAAATGTAAAAATTTAATGAGAAAGTAAAAATACTTAGTTTCTAAATATAAATAATGAATTATTATACTAATTTTGTATTGTATAGAATTCATTTGTTAAACTACATAAAATTAATCTTCGCATGTGGTAAATGTTTCGATTTTTTTGATCTAAAACTATTTTGTTGGTTGAATTTAAGTTCCTCAAGTTTACACTCAAGTGGTTTGAGAATGATCTGATACACAAAATATATTTGTAACCTACAAAAGTAATTTGAGAGAAATTTCTAGTATAGACCTCTTTACCTTCACCTTCCTTATATCTAACTTTCTCAAGGTTAGTCTTGATGAAATTGCAAACTGTTAGATAGCTAAGATCAAGTTCTCCTAGATCAAATCCCCATTTACACTTTCTTTACTATTTTCAGTGAATAAGGGAAAACATAATATGCAAACTTGTAGATGACATATATGATTCTAATGTAGGTTTATTCCTTTTAGGATTCAAATCTAAATACTCCTAGAGTGAATGCTAATTTTTCAATAATATGAATTAATCACTTATTGAATGTACTTAAGGGTAAAAGCACAAAGTTGTGTTTCAATTTTTAAAAGAAACAACCAACATTGGTCCAACTTTTAAATTTGAATCACTAAAAAGTGACATATATGTTTTAAATTTTGAAATGATGTAATTTTTTTTTTTATTCAAGGGGTAAACGCTTTTGACCATAGCTATGAACCAGATACAACCATTCAACAATACCACCCCAACGGGGTTTGAACCTTGGTGGCAAGAAAAAAAATGCCACCTATAAACCATCACACCATGCCAACACTGACAATGATGTAAACTAATAAAATATTTCTTTCTTATTATATTTTATACTTTTATTTTTTAAAAAAAAATTAAAAATTATTTAAATATAGTTTTTTATAAATTGACACCATAATTTAGTTCTTGAAAAAATGATGAAAAATGAAGTCACATGAGACGTCAACCTAGTAATTTTTATTTTTTCTCCCTCAATTTTTTTGTGTGTATTTATAACTTGAAACTTTAGTGCATGGATATATTTGTTTCCAATTTTGATAAATATATATTTTTTAATAAATATTAAAATGTCACGTATTAAAACATACCTATTTCCATTTTACGTCAACTTTCATATTATCTCTTTATCTAAAATGGAATAAAAAATTATACCCTCTTTATATAGATTATTTTATCTAGTGCATCATATTTTTTTCATATTTTTTTAAAAAATTTACTATTTTTCCATGACATGGTAATCAACCTAATATTTTGTGCTAATAACCTACTTTTAGCAAAAATAAAAAGGAAAATATATAATATTATTTTAATTATTAAAATATATATTTTTGAAAACTAGACTTATGGATCTAAAAAATGGTATTTTTATATTAAAAAAAATGTCTTTTACATAAGTAGAAATTGTTGAAACATCATTTTATTCATAAAAATCTATTCTTTTGGTAAACTAGCCTTAAAGTGGTGCTACATATGCATTTAGCCAACCATTTTAATTGGAAATTTTGTGGATATATATAAATTAGCTAGAATGAATCTTACAAGATCATATGTTTGACCAAAATATATTTTTAGTTAGAGATACTTAAATTCACTTGTGCTAACAAGTTGACTAAAAGTGTGACACAACTTTTTACTTTTACCCTTAAATAGTACAAAATAAAATAATTTATAAAAAAGTGTACCATGTTATCTCATACTAGCTAGTATGAAAGGATGGGAGTCTCAAATTTTATATTTTAATATTTTGGAATCAATTTGGATTTACTTGGGATTGAAAGAATTAGAAATTGCTAATTTTAATTTTTTGAACAAATCTGTGGACATAGATGTGAACATCAACTAATAAATGATGTATGAGTGGAGAATAAGGTAAAATATAAGGAAATAGGGATAGATGAATGAGACAAAGGGTAAATGGAAGAAGATGAGTCCACTTCTAGTGGAAGTTTTAGACATACAAAAATATCTGAAATCAAGAAAAAAAATGGGATCCCATTATTTAGCAAGTGGGATCCCATCTCACTTCAAGTCCTTGAGCCAAAAATGAGATCCCATTCTTTAGAAACAATATCCTAATTCATAAAGTCTTAACATTTTAAAAACAAACCAAACAAGACATCATTTAGAAATAGGATAAACAAGATTCTAGTTTTAAAAATTTAAATTTTTGGCCTAGTTGCTATGGGTTTCAAGTTGGAAAATAGGCTTGGGAATCCATCCCTTAGCTTTGGACCTACTTTGACCTACAATTTGATGGTTATGTCAGTGTTAGTAGAAAAGAGTAACTTTAGACATATGTATGAAGACATTTTTTGGGAAAAAGAAATGACAAAATTAAAACCCATTATAGGTGAGATTGTGTAGATTCCAAATATATAAGTTTTTTACAATTGAATTATTTGTTATAATTTTCAAATAATTTTTGATGAAATTGGTCTATAAACTTGAAATATAAAGGTTTTTTAGTATTTTAATATTTTTTATTAAAGTAATTTAAAAAAAATAAATTATATGTGCACATTCTTCAAACAATTATTTTCAATTTGAAAAAAATATGATAAGTTTAGGTCATCTTATATGTGACGTACATGATGAATTTTCAAAACAATAATTATGGTCAATATAAAGTTAAAAAAATGCAAATAAAAAATAACAAAAAACTATCATGCACATTCTTTAGTGTGTTACAAATATTTTTCCAGAAGGATTCAGAAAAATACAATTATTTAGGTCAAAATATGGATGACGTACACATGCATGGTATGGTTAAAAAAAGAGTAACTTTTAAATAATGGTTTTTACACATGCCTATTAAAAATCAATTTGTATCACGTGGTATTAAAATAAATTACATAATTGGAAACTTGAGTCAAAGTAATAAATTTCATATTACTGAATTTTATTAAGATCCAATCTTTAAGTGCTTCAAATTTGTAGGTCAAAATGAGATAAATTTTGAAAATCAATCAAAAGAGTTCCACGTTTTGGCAAAAAAATGAACATAACTTCTTGTAAACATCCTAAAATTAGGAATACAAATTGAGTTATGAATCAAACTTGGTACAAGAGTGTACCAATTATTTCCATGCAACTATTTTAAATTATTCCATCTCACCATGCCCAAAATTAAATGGGAATTGATACGACTATTAAAATTTTTCCTATTACATTTTATCCCTACTTTTGAAGTGAATGTCGACCTAAAATGAGAAGGTATTTTAAATCATTTTACTATTCTTAACAAAGATAATGCTAAGAAAAGTTCTCATAAACCATTTAGTAATTAAAATTAAAATAAATCTTAACTATTAAGAAACTAAACATTTTAAAATTAACCCTTTGAGGAAAATCTTACACATCAATATATGAAAACTTTATCTATATTTTGGCATCTTAAACAACACTTTACATGGAATGAAATTAAGAGAAGAATAATAGTGTAATGTAGGAAAATGTATCCCTTTTTCACACTTAATTTGGGATTGATTAACATTAATTGGGACTACATCTCCCAGACTAGCATATGAGTCTAAGTATACCTATTTTCAAGCATTTTTTGTACATCCTCATATAGCAGTTCTAGATTCTGATTTTGAGCCAAAACCCTAATTTGAGACTAAGTCACCCCTACTACCATATGAGTCCCAGTGTGCATTAAAAGTTGGTATTTCTAAGATTTTAGACCTTAATTCAAGCCTCTTCAATTCCCAGGTGCACCTCTATTTATCTCCAATTTTTTCTTATTTCAGTTCATTTTCTAAGTCATATACTTAAGTTTTTGCATGTTATTTACATTTACTTTCTTTCCAATCCCTTGCTTAGTGGTGAACCCCATTTTAATCTTCAATCACACCCTAGAACACCTTATTACAGATCTCTCTCCCTCATTCCATCTCTAGATTGATATCTCTAAGGTTTCCTTGAATGAAATTTGAAGGAACTAGAGTAGAATAGGTCCTAAATCCTAGTTTCATCTCCTAAAAGGTGGAACCTTATTTCCTTGGTTTCATTTTGGTGAACCTAACCTTTAGAACACATTATTTTATGATTTGGAGTGCATCATAGTCCTAGATCTAGCTTACATTAACTTTGCATTAGGTCTTGCATTAATTAATTTGCATCTAAGGTGTCTAAATATTTCATTAGTGAAAATACATATAGGTTGTATTTTTGCATCTTGCATTATTAAATTTCACTTGAAATATATAATTACACAATCTAGACAACATTCAAATAAAATCCCTTAACATTCACTCAAAATATGCAAAATTCGATATAAAAACCCTAACTAGGACTCATTCACCCCTCTAGGCGATTTAGTCCCAGTACAAGTGTTTTTCCTAGATTCTTAGGAATTTTGTGTGGTGTATTTTTCACCATTTTAACCCTTTAAGAACCCTAACTCGGACTCATACGCCCCTTTGGGTGAATTAGTTCTATATCAGACTTGAAACTACCATTTACAACATTAAAAACCTCATTTTTGTACTTCTATTTGATTTATTGAATAACTATTTCAGTTTGTTGAGTTTCTATTACATGCATTTCATTAGATCTAGCTTAATTTGGCTCATTTCATGCATCACTTAATTTTAAATATACATTTAAAAACTTTCATTTTTAAATTGAACATTTATAGTGTAATCAACAAATTACCTTGTTTAGAGTCTGAAAAGTACATTTACACATTTTATTCTAAGTCATTGTGTTGCATTTTAAGTCTCTTTCCAGTTTAAGTTAGCATAGATTGCTTTTCATAAATGATAGTATTTATCTTTTTCAAGTTTGCAAAGAAAAAGTTAGTCAATAAGCATTTTAGTTGTTCATTTAATACATTTCCTAGTTATGAGAGTCTCTTAGTGCAAGAAAGTGAAAATTTTGATGATTTCCTTAAATCTTCAACCCCTCCTATCTCTCCTATTGGCAGGAATGACATGATATAAGAATATACAAGCATAGATAATGATGAAGATCATAGTTGTACTTCTCTTGATACCTCTCCTATTGGTGATAAAGGAATCTTGGTGAAATAAGATGCAATTATTGAGAATCACAAAAGTCTTTCTTTTCCTTCTCCTCCTCCCCCTTTGGAAGATATTATAACAACATAAGATGAAATCATTGCCACTACTTTACTTAGTTCACATTCCTCTCCCAACACCTCCCCTACTTGTAAGAATGCTTTAGTGAATGACCATGAAAATTACATTTGTGAGGAGGACATATTGGTGTTAAGAGATCCAATGATTGAGAGCTATGACAATCTTACCTCTCCCACTTGGGAAGAAATTATACGAAATATGGATGTAATTTGTAGATAACCATGATAATCACATTGGTTCTTCTCCTAATATCCTTCCTAGTCATAAAGAATATAGTTTATTGTTAGAAGATACACTTGAAAGTCATGAAAATCTTGTTTCTCCCTTTCCTAATGCTCCTACCATTTGTAGAGATCTATTTGAATGAATGGATCCAATCATTGAAAAGCATGATTCTCCTTTTCTCGATGCCTCCCCTATTTGTGTTGAAGCTACTTTATGAAATATAACTAGGGAATGTGATGAAAAACATAAAATCTCCCATAGTAGGGTAGATATTAGGGCACAAGAGAATGAGACCCTAGGAAACAAGAATGAAATCATGAACACACATGAAAATCACATTTTTCCTTCTCCTAGTACCTCTCCTAGTTGTGAAGAAGATATTTTACTATTAGAAGATCAAACTAGTGAAAGTCATGAGAATCTTATGTGTCTCTCTTCCCCTAGGTAAAACATTATTGAACAAGAGAATGACATCATTGACGGGCAATAAAATCCAACCATTGATAACTCCCTTACTTGTGATGGAGTCATTGTATAAGAACCATCCTTTGAATGCAATGAGCACATAGTTTGTAGTTCTAAAAACTCTCCTACTAGGGAAGATATCATGGAGCAAGAAAATGAGAGCATTAACACATATCTTTCAAACAATAGTGATGTGACTTCCTTAGATACTAGTGAAAATATGACACTAGACTCCTCTTCATTATAAAGACATTAAAGCAAAACTGTTGAGGTACTAAATGTGCAAATGTTTGTGAGATCCTCCTTGACTATTGGACCTCCTAAATACCTAGTGGGACATCCTAAGAATCCTCTAATAATTTTCCCACTCTCACAATGACCACAAACTCAAAAGAAACCCCTTTTCACCCTTGAACCACCTAAGAATAATGTTTCATAGCAATTGAGTTATAATACCATTGCTCATACATATAACACTAGAAAAAATCTGAAAACAAAACAAACACCTTCAAAATCCCTCCCACTGCCTAACCCTATCTATCCTACTTCCTCTCATTTTCATTTACATAATGAAAAGGAGTAAAATCTTGTTGAACAACTAAAAAGTACTCCTGTTAAGATATCATTATGGGACCTTATTCAATCCTACCCTCATTATCATATCATGATTTAAAGATCCTTATAATAAGTCGCTCCCCCTCTAATGTGCAATCAAATGAAATAGCAGCTCAAATTCAAGCTATAACTTCAGTCAACTTAGATATTAATTTCCATCAAGATGAGTTATCATCACTAGAAGTGCAAAAAAAAAAATGATGCTTTCATGATAATAGCTATCTATAATGGGATGGAAATAAAAAAACCCTTTGTTGACAATGGATTCACTCTTAATGTGTGTAGTACAACTCTTTTTGATAGATTTGGTGTTGATAAATGAAAAATTCATCCTAAATCTTTATCTAGCCATGGATTTTATAACGTATGAAAAAAACTGCTTATTGTGATCACTTTTCCTATTATAGTTGGAAAGGCCATGTTACAAACTCCTATTCATGTGATATCTCACGATCTTTCATATAATCTTCTTTTATGAAGGCCCTAGATTCATGCAATGAATGGGGTTCCTTCTACCCTTCATCATAAAATGAAGTATGTTTACAATAACAAAATATATACAATTGAAGCTGACCATGAACCAAATAGTTGTTTGAACATTGAGAAAGGCAAGGAGAATCCTTTGAAAACATTAACACTAGCTACATGAGTGGAACCCGTGCAAGAGAAATAAAAATTAAAACATATTGAGGAAGTCACAAAACTATTAGAATATTATTAGGGTTCCTTAGATTTCACAAAATTCATGGGAAAATACAAGATCATAACAAATGATTCAGAAAAGGGAAAATAAAAAGTGGTAATGTCAACACAAAATTTTGAAGAACCTTCAAAAGAATCCACCTCAAATACTTTAGAAGAAGAAGAAAATTACACAAAAAAAATTGATGAAACTGATTATGAGCAACCACCAAATTCAAAATAAATGAAAAAGCTTTCTGGAAAAGGTTATGAACTTATGAAACAACTTGGGTATAGTGGAAAAGGATGTGGTGCTAGAGAACAAGGTATTCATGTCCCTATAGAGCCTAACACACAAGGAAAAACTAATGGTCTTGTTTATTGTCCCTTGAAAGAAATAAAATAAGCCTTCACTTAATATCAACACTATTACAAAAGATTCCTCTATGCTAACTTTAACATTAGTGCATCTTGAACCGATACACACTAGTAGTTTTTTCCTTCAAATGAAATGAAAGAAATAGAGAAATCTTTGCTTAATATCAATTTCATCACACAAAACACTATTGATTCAAATTTGATAGATTTTACACCTTCCTTTAAGGAAGGGTGAAAAATATTGCTGTGTTAATGTTAATATGATTTATCTAAATGGATTAAACAAAACACAAAATGAAACATTAAACCAAAGAAAACTAAATAAATTGAATTCAAATGAAACAAACAAAGTTTCTTCAGAGCCGTTTCATTTTCCTCTATCTCCAGGGATTTGTGTTGGAAGCTGTTGCTCTCAGATTGTGATGTCATGATTCTATGCTACTATTGCTATGCTATGAAAATACTGTGAATATGCTATGAATGCTATGAATGCTTATACTACTTGCAATTTGACTATAATTTTCCTACTTAAAACTTCTATATGATTTGGAGTACCCAACAGTCATATTTATAGCTTTTCTCAGGAAAAATCCTAGCTGGCAAGGATCAACGGCTGTGAGATTGTCTGGTAGAATTGAAAGGTAAGAGATGAAGAGGTTGAGAAGAAGATGGAAGAGGTTGAGAGGTTGGAGAGAAGAATTGATTCCTATCTTCAACCCATGGGAACAAGCCTGCACAGAAACAGAGAAAATTAAATTTTTTGTTTGGGCAGTTTGTTTCACGGGTGTTGAAGAAATCCCCAAATTAAATAAATAAATAAATTTATTTAATTTCATGAGTTTGATTTTTGATTTTTGCACTATAGAAGTTTTAATTAAATATTTTAGAATATTTAATTATAATGTGACTTTAGAAGAATATGAAATATTAGAAGAATTAATTAAATATTTTAGAAATATTTAATTATGAATAGATATTTGAAGAATTTGAAATGGTTTAAGAATTACTTATTTATTTAGAATATTTAATTATAATTAAATATTTGAAATATTTAATTATAAATGATATTTAGAAGATTTAATTTAGAAAAGAAGAATATTTTAATCTTTATTTGAATAAAATATTCAAACTAAGATTATATGATACTTAATATAAATAAACCATAATGTTTATTTAATTAATTAAGAAATGAATACAAAAAAATGATTAAATAAACTTATTTATTTAATTGAAATGAAATAATGAACAATATAAATAAATTATTTAAATTTATTTATACATAGATGGAATTCAGAATTTTAATTAAATATTAAAAATATTTAATTAATTACTAGACAATGCGATGTGACCATTTTTAGGTGTATACATTTTTCCCCTCTTTGAAGTGATGTGTTTTACGCATTACTTCAAAGAATTTTGAAATTTTCCCTAGATGTTGACTGTCGAAATGTCAATAGGTGTATGCCCCCGCGAACGATGAATCGATCATATTTTGAATTTTTTGATTTTTTTTATGAATTTTTGTGAATTTTTTTTTTTGTTTTCAATTTTTATGATTTTGAAGATGTCGATTCATCGTTCGAAAATAATGAGGTGAAGAAATTGATTAAAATATATGAAATGAAAAATTGATAAAGAAATTGCCCCTGCTATGTTAAAATGTAATAAAATGCCCCAATTTTACCATTATATATGTTAAAAATGTCATTTTCCATGTCATTTTCAATTTTAACCTAGTAAAATTTGCAAATTTTTGAGCTCTAATTAAGAAAAATGGCACTTTCTGTTCACCAGCACCGTTTTGAGCGTATCCGATGACATCAGTGGCTAGCACACTATGGACCTCCGGTATGTATCCCATAAATCTCCTGCCTCTCAAATTTTTTTTGTTTTGTGGCACATTTTTCGATGTTTATGTGAAAAATTTGATGTTTTAGCACCCTTAAGATTTTTCATAGTGCATTTGATATTTTTCATAGCACAATTGATTTTGTAGCGCATTTGATATATTTTGCAGTGCTATTGATTATTTCTGTAGCGCATATGATATCATAGCGCATTTGATAAAAAGTTTAGCGCTATTAATATGTTTTGTAGCGCATATAATCTTGTAGTGCCCTTGATAAATGCTATAGTGCCCATGATTGACTATTAGCATGACTGATAAATTTGTTCTCAAAGTTTGTTGAAAAACAAATAAGAACTGATAGATTTGTTTCTAAAGTTGTTAAAAATAAATATGATTTTGTTTATCTGCTTTCCATGATGATGAAAAACAAATAGTTTGATTGATTTGTTTGCTTCTAAGGTTGTTAAAAACAAACATGATTTGGATATATTTGTGTTTCATGATGATGAAAAACAAATATTTTGATATTATGTTTTGATTGATAAATTGTGATGATTGGATATTGATTTCACTTTGATGATGTGTCAACAGGAGAGATTAGGTGTTTTGCAGTTACGGGAGGCATTCCCTAGTACATGGAGTTTGATACCACAGTTATTACAGTTAGATAGAGATGTGATTGATGCATGTGGATTGAGTGCATTACTTGACATGCCTGAGGTTCACCTCAACAGGGCTCTATTGACAGCACTTGTAGAGCGGTGGCATAGTGACACCAACACATTTCATTTATCGACTGGAGAGATTACAGTGACCCCTGAGGATGTATATCGCATCTTACAGATCCTAGTGATGGGTGAGATAGTTTTATTTGATAGCCGAGAGGTTGGAGGCACCGATTCTTTGAGACGGGTATTCAGAGATGATCAGATCGTCAGATACTTCATTCCATGGGGTGAGATGACAGATACGTATCCACCTTTACCAGCTGTACTTGCAGGATTCATTGGACATGTGTTATGCCCCTACCATAGGTCGAAGGGGTTCGCGATCGGGTGGGGTCGTGTTTTGGAGAGTATGGTGATGCAGGGGACACGGTATGCATGGGGTACATGCATGTTAGCCCACTTATATGATGAGTTACATCATATTATTTATGGTAGAGGTCAGAGTTTTGCTGTTGGGTGCTCATTACTATAGATATGGGCATAGGAGGACTTTGTTATTTTACGTCCATTGACTTGAGGACAGCGACCAGCTGGTCGATCATACATATGGAGATATGCTCATATTATTGCTCAGCCGAGAATGGGAAAACTAATGCATTGGCAGTGGCTATTGGATAGTCTGGATACAGTATGTTGGAGACCGTATTTAGATTGTGAGCCATAGCCAGAGGATGCGAGGGAGATGTCGTATGTATGTACTTCTAGAGTTTTGATTGGGCGGAGTCCATGGATCATTGAGAGATTTCTTGCTGGACGAGTATGTCGGCAATTTGGACGGATTCAGGGTATGCCTGTGGGTTCGGCCATTTATGCACGACAACAGCCAGAGCTTGCAGTGTGGGGTCCACGGATTTCCTATGAGACAACGGTGGCAGAGTTCACCAGTTTAGGAGTGTGATGTGGGATTACCGAGTGGATGTCCTTGATGTAGGGACAACACCAGAGTATTTTCAGTATGTCCTAGAGCATCCAGTACCGCGTATGTTTGATCCTGATGAGGCTATTGCTCCCATTGCTACACAAAGAAAACAACACAGGGACTCAACATCAAAGGATGACGATTCAGAGGATAGTGATGATGATGAGAGTGGAGGAGATGATGACTCAGAGGGAGATGATGGTGGTGATGGTAGGGGTGGAGATAGAGGTGGCAGGAGAGGTGGTAGGAGAGGTGGCAGAGGTGGTAGAGGTGGACCTCAGATGAGACACACTGACCCATCTCCTTCAGTAGATCCGGCAGTATCAGGTCAGAACTCCTCTTTACAGAGTACAGTACAGAGTTTGTAGACTCAACTAGCACAGGCACAGGCCTTGATTTCATAGTTGCAGGGACAGTTGACTGTAGTTACTGGTGAGAGGGATGCAGCGAGACAGTGGGGTGAGCAGGCCATTGCTTTGGCTGATAGCCTACAGAGAGTAGCAGCTAGCACCTTGACTGGTGATATGATGAGAGAGGTTACCAGAGCCACCCGAGAGGCAGAGTTTTACTGGACTAGATATCATGATGCGGTTCCACCTGAGCGAAGGGAGAGTTATGCTTAGTCACGGTCTACTCATGGTCGGTCTCGTACTACCAGCAGGGGTGTGAATAGCGATTACCTCCAAGAGGGCCATCAGGGACAGGCGGAGCAGGTCCATCAGGAGCAGGTGATATAGGTCCCAGACCAGGGCCATCAGAGGATAGCACTACCTAGTGCATTGTAGATGATATTTTCATGATATTCTGTTGAGAAATTTTGTATATACCTTGAGATGATCCCATTTTTGATGATGTTATATCATTTGTAGTTGACATCCTTGTACATTTTGACATTCATTTTTGAGATATATGAAATGCAGTGATGATTTATAATGTGTCCATATGATGTGTATGATATGATGTTTTCATGGTTATGATATATATATACATGATTTATGAGATGAAATCTGTTTGATGAATGAATGTAAATGTTTATGATGTATATGATATATGCTTTTATTTTTATGATTTTCTAATGCAAAAATATATGAAAAATGTATGAAATGATCTTTTTGTGAATGTCAAAATATACTCAGTCATGTATTTGAAAAGATATAATCATTTGATTCTTTGCCACCTTTTTGGGAAATTTATGAATGCAAAATGCAGTTTCTAACATAAATGCAATCTATACTAACCATGCAGGACATTCATACAATATTGCCATTTGGAGAGCTTATTCATGCTTTTTGTACCATCATAGAGCTTTGAAATGTTGAAAGTTAATACAATCATCAAAGGGTATGTTAGCACCTGTGATGACCTGAGTATTTCTTTCATGATTTTTGATATAGCAAGTTAATACAAGCATCTAGGTATAATTGAACCGAGATGACCTGAGTATTGCTTGCATGATTTTTGATATAGCAAGTTAATACAAGCATCTAGGTATAATTGAACCGAGATGACCTGAGTATTGCTTGCATAAACAGACAAGATTTGACCCATTTTCCATGCAAATTCCAAAATGCCATCCATGATAAATAGTAGAGCATGTCTCACGGCCAATTTGCATAGTACTAATGATTTCCTCGCAAACAGTAGACAAAGAAAAATCATACTCCTTCCTTGCTTTTCTAGTTCAGTACATTATTGAATTACTAGAGAGATATGATAGAAAATCAAACAACCATTCAAATCTTGCCTAAAATATTTCAAACATTTATTCAGATTAAGATCATCCAATTTTGGTTATCATCATTGATATTCTCATTTCGATAGTTGTTTGGATCATGTTGTTTCGATTTCCATTGGCATTGAATAAACATGTTGTAGTTGATTTGATACAGCAATGTTTGTTGTGTTTTGGCAAATCGTTTTTGTGTCTATTTGCAATGTTCGAAAAGCTTGTTGCCCCTCTCTTCTTCAGTCTATGTTTCTGCATTTTGCCCCTAGTGTAAACACAACCTAAAGAGTACGGATATGTACAAATTTCATCAAGCCATGATGAACATAAGAATCCCTATCATATGATATGGATAGGAAAGATATATACAGAGGATAGATATGGATGGATAATGCCAAAAGTGAAAACAAGACATAAACTAATAAATGAAGGAGCCTATTTTGATCACAAGTAGCGCCTGTTTGCCAGGTTTTCACCACTTGTCTTTATTGCACTTTTTCAGATTTTTTAGATTTTTTTTTAGGACTTTTATGCTTTTTTTGAATTTTATTTTTAGGACTTTTTATGATTTTTTTTATTTTTTCAAGAATTTTTAGACATAGAACTTCTTCAGATGAATACTATTGATTGGTTCTTCAAACAGGTCCCCTTCTGACGTAGATAACTGATATGCACCAGAACCATATGCTGCAATGATGACAAATGGACCAAGCCAGTTAGGTTCAAATTTCCCTTTCTTTTCTCTGTCTTGCTGATTACGTGGATTTTCCCTTAAGACTAAGTCACCCACTTGAAATGTCTGTGGTTTAACTCTATGATTGTAACTACGAGACATAATCTGTTGGTAACCCTTCAAATGATCAACTGCATGTTGACGTCTTTCATCTAGCAGTTCTAGCTCTTGGAGGCGAGAAACTCTATAATCTTCATCACTTATCAATCCCTTGAGTGAGACCCTAAGCGAACGTATTTCAACTTCTAGTGGTAAGATTGCTTCTGCTCCATAGACCAAAGCATATGGTGTAGCTCCTGTTGGTGTGTGAATGCTTGTTTTGTATGCCCACAAAGCTGGGTTTAATTGGACATGCCAATCACGACCGACGTCATTTACTGTCTTCTTCAATATCTTCAAGATGGTTTTGTTGGAAGCTTCTGCTTGACCATTACCCTATGGATAGTAAGGTGTAGAAAACTTGTGTTGGATGTGAAATCTTTCACAAAGTTCATCAACATCCTGATTCTTGAAAGGCCTTCCATTATCAGTAATGATAGAATTAGGAATTCCATATCTACAAATAATGTAATTCAGGATAAACGAAGATATTTGTTTTCCAGACACTATTGTTAAAGGAACAGCTTCAATCCATTTTGTAGAATACTCCATAGCTGTAATGATGAATTTATGACCATTTGATGATGAAGGATGTATTTTACCAACAAGATCTAGTCCCCACTCAGAAAAAGGCCATGTTGAAGTAAAAGGTTGCAGTTCCTGCGCAGGTGCATGAATAAGATTCCTGTGAATCTGACATTTACAACACTTCTTGACAAAAGTAAAAGAATCTTTCTCCATGGTAGGCCAATAATATCCCATTCTGACAAGTTTCTTGGCTAAGGTCAAACCACTCGAATGAGTTCCACAAATACCACCATGAACCTCTTGTAAGGCCTTTTCAGATTCGTCACATTCAAGACATCTAAGGAGTGTACCATCAAGACCACGTCGATAAAGGATATTGGCAATTAAGGTATAACGGGATGATTGATGAATGAAATTCCATTTTTGGTTGCGGGATAAATCCGAAGGTAAGATATTATCTTTCAAATAGGTATAAGTTTTTCCATATAAAGGTGAATCAGAACCAGTTAAATGACATATGACTTTGGTTTGAGGATTATCATAGGCAGGAGAAAACAATTGTTCCACCAAGAATTCATACTTAGTTTGATCTTCTAAGAGTTGTAATAAGGAAGCAATGGTAGCCATTGCATCTGCAGCTTTATTATCAATCCTTGATATTTGTGAGAACTTAATTGACACAAAATACTTCTTATAATCATCCACCATATTCTTGTAAGGTAGCAACTTATCATCTTTAGTTTGATAGTCATCATTAATTTGATTAATGACAAGTTGTGAATCACTGTAGACTTGCAGCTCTGTAATCTGCCATTCCAATGCTATTTTCAATCCTATGAGCAATGCCTCATATTCAACTATGTTATTTGTGCAAGGAAACATCAACCGATATGATCGTGAAATGGTATGTCCATCAGGTGTAACAAAGAGAATCCCTACCCCCGAGCCATATTGTGTATAAGATCCATCAAAGTACAATGTCCATGATTTCTGAATTGTTGCTGTGAAGACATCTGCATCAGGAAACTCAATGTGCATTGGATTTTCTTCTTGTAAAGGTGCTTCAACTAACTGATCTGCAATGACCTGTCCTTTAATAGATTTTTGATCTACATAATGAATGTCAAACTCACTTAAGATCATTACCCATTTTGCAAGTCTTCCTGTTAAAGTAGCTCTACTTAATAGGTATTTTAATGGATCAATCTTTGTTGTCAGCTTAACTGTATGAGCCAACATATAATGTCGCCACTTTTGAGAAGCAAACACTACTGCAAGGCAAGCTTTTTCAATGAAACTGTAGTTTAACTCATGTCTTGTTAAAGTTCTGCTGATATAATATATGGCCCTTTCCTTACCTGTAGAATCTTCTTGTGCTAGCAATGCTCACAAAGATACTTTTGTTGCTGAAATATAGAGTATGAGTGGCTCTCCTGGAATAGGTGGAATTAAAACTGGTGGATGCGTAAGATATTGCTTGATCTGATTGAATGTTGCTTCACATTTGTCATCCCATTTGAATGGAACATTTTTATGCAATAAATGTGTAAATGGCAAGCTTTTGTCTGCCAGTTGAGCTATAAACCTCCTGATGGACTGTAATCTTCCTTGCAATGATCGAAGTTGACTAATATTTCATGGTGGCAGCATGTCCATTATAGCTTGTACTTTTTCTGGATCAACCTAGGAGTTTTCCAGATGTAACACTGAAGACACATTTCTTTGGATTTAGTCGAACATTGAACTTCTTCATTCTAATAAATATTTTTGATAAGATTTCCAGGTGTTCGTCTCGTGTATGAGATTTGGCAAGTAAGACATCAACGTAATCTTCCATGAATGTATGCATCATGTCATGAAAAATTGTTGTCATTGCTCTTTGATAAGTGGCTCCAACATTCTTTAACCCAAATGGCATTACATTCTAGCAATAGGTACCCCAAGGGCATGTAAACACTATTTTGTTTTGATCTTCTGGTGCAATTTTTATCTGGTTGTATCCTGAAAATTCATCCATTAATGAATACATCGCATGGCCAACAGTTAAATCAACAATCATATCTATGTTGGGCAAAGGAAAGTCATCTTTGGGACAAGCCTTATTTAAATCTCTGAAATCTGTACAAACTCTGATCCTTCCATCTGGCTTTGAAACAAGTATAATATTGGAAATCCATTCTGCATAATCAATAGTTCCAATGAATCCAACATCCAAAAGCTTCTTTAATTCTTCATTGACCAATAACGCAACATGTGGATGCATTTTTCTTAGTTTTTTCTTTACAGGTTTTGTCCCAGGTTTGATAGATAAATGATGCATTATCAAATTAGGATCTAACCCTGGCATATCAGCATATGACCAAGCAAAGTTAATTTAATTCTCCTTCAAGAATTCCATGAATTTCAGGACTTCTTCAACTGTTAATGATGCTACAAGTTGCAAAACTTTTGGCTGCTCTGTTGTACTTATATTGATTGATTCTATTGGTTCGATCAAAATAGAAGATCTTTCATGATAATACTTGGGAAGAGTGTCAAGTTTCTCATCCTTCAGTGCCTCAGAAAGGTTTTCACTGTCAGATTCACTCTTTATTTTTCTCTTGTTTTGATCTATCACTACCATTGTTCGGTTTTCACCAATAGATCCATCTTTTATTTCATTTATTTTGCAGCTAAGAGACTTGACACCCTCCTTATCAAAATTACGAGTATGAAATTCTTGAACGAAACAATTGTTTTCTTCATTTGAGGAACAAAGGAAATTTATAATATCCTCATCATCATGGAATGTAGGAATGTGAATAGGTGAATCAATGTCCCAGTCAATAAGTTCTGGATAAACTAAAGGCATAGGATCATTAGGTTGGGAAAGGTCTTGAATTGTCAAAGTCATGATATGGTTATCATCATCATGGTAGACAAAGTCTATGATGGCATTCTCCTGTTGATTGTCAATCTCGTTAGAATCTAATTCTTCCTCACTTGAGTCATGATTGCTTTGTAAAACAAAATCAAATGGAGGCCTTGAACCTTCTCCTTGTATGAGAAAAGGTGTATATTTGTGTATGGTATCAACCTATTTATCTCTCCAAAATTCATCATTATAAATGGTGTCCCATTCATATTCATTAGAATCAGTATTTGAACTATTTTGCAATTGGAAAATTGATTCATGAGATTTATCTGACACTGATCCTCCTTCATAAGTTGATTGTGCTTGTTGTGAAGTAGAGTCTTGTTTATCTTTACCATATCCAAGTCCCGTTTTATCACTTGAGTGTTTTGAAATAGGTTGAATTGGTTCTACAATTCCTTCTCTTCTTTTTCCTATAGGACCATTTCCTTCATAGCCCATTTTCTGCATGATAGCGTACCCCTTACCATATTGTTCTTTAGGAAACTTAATGTGCAAGAGAGATTCATCTTCATCTTTGTATAGCCAATTTAGGATGTCCCTATCTTCAGCTTCTTCTTCAGTGGTGTTAGCTCTAATGAATTTTCCGTCAAACTTTGTGATTGGCACAAAAGCTTGAGATGTAAAAGTTGTTGCAATCTTTTGATTTGATAAGGTTGGCTGTCCATGTGACCTTGGAGAAGGAGGTAAAGTAGAGAGAGATAGTGAATATTCACCTACCCCTTTGTCTTTAAACTTCAGCTTAGTATCAAGATTCTTTGTCAATTCTTGTAATTGGACTTGTAAATTATTAGAAGAAATAGCAAGAGCTTCCCTATTGTGCGGCACAAAGACATCTTGAGTTACTCAAAGATTTGAACAAGTTTGGGTACTATTGTAATCAGCTTGTATAGTTATTTCTTGTCCATCATATGGAAACTTGATACATTGATGATACGTTGCTGGCACTGCTTGCATATCATGAATCCATGGCTGACCCAAAAGTATGTTATAAGAAAGATCCCGATCTAGAACTTGACAAAATGTGTTCTTCACAACAGGTCCCACTCTGATAGGCAGCAATATTAATCCTTTAGAAGCTCTTTCTTCATCATCATATGCCTTGATAATTATCTTCCTTCGTGGATCAATTTCATTTTCTGATATTCTTAAGGCATTTATTAACTTTAAGGTACAAATATTCAAACCGGCTCCTCCATCTATTAAGACACGTTTAATTTGATGTTTATGGATCATGACTTCAAGATAAAGTGAGGAATTATGCAGATGTGTCATGGAAGCATCATCTTTATTGGAAAATGAAAGACAACTGGGGGAAGACAAATGTCCCACCATGGCTTGAAATCTGTTTACATCCAGATCAGTATCAACAGTTGTATTTAAAAGAGCTTCTAAAATATTCTTATGTATGGGGGATATTTTGAGAAGTTCAAGGATGGAAATTTGAGCCGATGTTTTTCTCAGTTGATCAACCAGATTATACTGACTTGGAGGAGAAATAGTTGTTTTAGATGAACTTCCTTTTAGAACAACCTTTGCTTGACCTCTTGTTGTCACATTAACCTGTTGATATTCTTGTTTTCCCTTGATTTTGATAAAATTAACCCGTTGAACATCTGCGTAAATGTGACGGATTATATTGTCTTCAACATTATGTATGCTTTTGGTTTTTGTATCCGATGTTTCCCCCTTTTGATAGTTTGGTAAAGGGTCTTTAAATGCTTGATGTTCGTCATTGGTATGATGTCCCTCAATTGTAATGGTACCATTATCAATTAAATCTTGTACTATATTTTTCAAAGCTTGACAATTTTTCATTCTATGACCCTTACATTGATGATAATTACAATAATACGAGTTATTCCATGATGGGGGTTTGACTCGTGGCTCATAATCTCTTTGTGGTGGTAAGGTGATAACCTTATTATCAAGAAGCTCCTTGAGAGAAGACTCAAGAGATTGACCCAAAGTGGTAAAATTCCATTGATTTGAAAAGAATGGAGGTCTGGACGGATTTGATGTTTGGGTATTACCAAGATTATTATTGAAATTACCATGATTTTGATTTGTATTTTGATTGGTCATGCTCTCTTGCTTGGAGGTTTTCCCTTGTTGATTGTTATTTCCTTGTTGAGTGGTATTTTCTTGTTGATTGTTTCGAGGAGCATTTGATAGATTGATGATAGATGGTCTAGTTCGTAGATTATTTGCATCTACTATGCCATCATTGACAACATTTTTGCTTCTATTCCAAAACCTTGTTTTATCGGTGTTGTTTTGATTTGATGTACTTGGATTATCAAGTTTTATCACTCCACTTTTAACCAAGGCCCCTTCAATAGTGATTGCATTTTCAATAGATTTTTCAAAGTTATGAGGACAATGAAGGTTAAGCCTATAGCTTAATTCTTGATCAAGGCTATTGATAAAGATATCCATCTTTTCCTTTTTAGGAATATGAGGGGAATATCGTGCAAATAACCTTCTCCACCTTTGTAAAAATGTAGTGAAGGGTTCTCCTACTTTTTGTTTCACTTTACAAAGATCAAGCATTGTTATCTGGTGTTGAATGTTGTAGGAGTATTGTGATATAAATTGATTTATCAACTCCTAAAAATTTTTGATGGGTGGAGTGATCTTAGAAAGCCACTCCATGTATTGTACACATAGACTTCGTGGAAACAATCGCATTAAGTATGTATCATCATAGGCGAATTCTAGACTCATATTTTAGAAATCCCTCACATGGTCAATGGGATCAGTTTTTTCATTATACCTATCATACTTAGGGATTTCACAATGTTTTGGAAATGGGATCATTTGAAGACTCCTATCAAATGGATAAGGAGATATGTCCTCCAAAACATATTTCTTTGTTGTACCCCCTTGCATTTCTTTTATTTTCCCTTGTAATTCTTTTATCTGTTGAGTAAGGGCACTAAAGTCAGTAGGAGGAGTTTCAGGATTCTGTTTAATCCCTTCTATGTCGAAATTGTGAGGCAACTTAGCTCCTTGATTAGCTAATGAAAGAAAGTATCGTTCCTTGTTTCGTTCTAAAATTCTTTCCATAAGGGTATGGAATTGGGGATCTTGTTCCGCTTCTTGAAACTTTTCTTCTATTAAATCGTCAACATTAAATGTATCCTCTTCTTTTTCAGTATGGTCTCCCATTTTACTTGTAGTGGTTTCTCCCTCGTCTTTTTCCATTTGTTTTTGAGATCTCGTGAAGACAGGCATAAGTTTTGTTCCAAATTCTACTTACTTTTGATCAAAAGAATGAAATAGTGCAATTTATGTGATATATATGAAAGTCAGGATATAATGAAGATTCTATGACTTACATAAAATTTCTAATCTTTGCTTATGTTGTTCCCTAATTGAAAGGATGAAAATCCTATTAGAGGGAATGCAAGCAAAAGATCAAGAAAAAGATGGTTTTTGCACTTTATGAAGTTTTGATCATAGCTTTGTAAAAGAATGGATTCTTGTGAGAGATGCCTAATGTATTCTAAGTTCTCTATTGCAAAATTTTATTTGGACGAGTAGAATATTCAATTGCAAGTTGGGGAATATAACAGAAGCAAATGCGTTGACTATGGTTATGCCTTTGAGAAAGGGCTCTTCTTTGAAAGTAAGCTTGTGAATACAAAGGTTCTATGGCATAATCATCTGAAAGACCTCTAACACAATCATGATATCTATGAAGAAAGGTTCTATATTTAAGTAAAACTTTTCGGCTTTGATACAAGAATCGTTGCTTCTTCAATAGTTTCTTGTGGTTGAGGGGTTTCTTTGGCTTCTTAATCCTTTTGAAAACTGATTTCTTTACAAATGTTGTGGATTTTCAATCTTGTAACATGAGATTAATCAATGTGATAGTGAGTGGTTTGGATGATCTTATCTGAATTAGTGTATTGAAAACACATCAAACAAGTTGTAAAATGGTTGTCTTAAATCCTATGCTAAACATCAAGTCTATAATCAAAATGTTCAAAAAATGTTTTAACAAGTTTTACACATGATAAGCACTTCAAACAGACTCACTCTTAGTTCTCAAGTAGGTCATCATAGTAATCAACAGCCCACATCTTAGAACTGCGTCGACTCACACAGCCATGTCACCCCCGAAAGGGCGCCCATGTTTTTTTTCTTTTCTAGGTGCGTACTCAGAGTGACGAAAGTGGATACCGGATCCCCTGAGCAAACAATCCTTGGCAGTTATATGGTGAGTATCTTGGGGGTAGATTCTTCCCTCCCCTGTACTGTGATTAATATAATGTTTGGAAACTAACTCGGTAAGATACTACACTAAGTTTCTTAGAAAGGGTTTACGTTCGGTGCGACAAATGATAGACTCCCTCGAGAGACCTCCCTACCTTTAGAACAAAGGCTTTGGGGATGGTTATCAATGCACACTACCGTCGAATGGGATTTTCATCAACCATCCAGATTTGATTATAGTGGGTTAGAAAACTTGGCTTTAGCTGTTCCCACTTAGGTCGTTCCCGTAGGGTGAGTACTTTTTCCCACTACGGCAGGCCTTCTAAAGGGTGCTAATAAAACAGGAAATTGCATAAATGGAAATAGGTGAGTTTGGCATTTTGATCACCCAGTTAAGGGGAGAGCATAGGCCTATCACCAAAAACAAAGCAATCATGGATTTATTTTAAGCCAAAAATAAAGATTTTCTATACTAAGTGAAGATGTTGCTTCACATAAACATAAAATTCTTTTTAACCCAAAATGAAATATACAATGTCTACCCTAGGATTGCTTCATTTTGCTTTAGGTGTCTACCCTAGGATTGCTTCATTTTAATTTTAAAACAACTAATTGTCTGTGGTTGCGTCGGATTCAGTTAAACTATTTTGAACTTACAAATTACAATTTACTGATATTCTAAAATTTGCGCTATAATAGACATTAAGGGTGCTATAGAATTTATTATAGGCACTGCAGAAGTTGTTATAAGCACTGTAGAAGGTATCAAATGCCCTGCAAAAGGTGTTAAGGGCACTACAAAATCCCTCAAATGCGCTGCAAAATCTTTTACGGGCGCTACAAAATCTTTCACAGGCACTGCAAAATCTATCAGAGGCACTGCAAAATCTTTCACAGGCGCAGAACTGGGTGTGAAGTTTCAGAGACGTGTTCCTTGCACTAATCCGTTGGTTTTGTTCATAACCTATCATAGAAACCTGTAAAAAGATGTTAATTTTAGGGGCAAGAGCCCCACGGTGGGCACCAAAAATGTGTTAATGTTAATATGAGTTATCTAAATGGATTAAACAAAACACAAAATGAAACATTAAACCAAAGAAAACTAAATAAATTGAATTCAAATGAAACAAACAGAGTTTCTTCAGAGCCATTTCATTTTCCTCTATCTCCAGGGATTTGTTTTGGAAGCTGTTGCTCTCAGATTGTGTAAGCAAAGCTTCTCCGAATGGCAACCTGTAGAACAAGTATGCAAAAAGGGAAATGCTTCTCTATCCTATATGCTGGTGGAATGAAATTTACTGATACGGATATGGACAGGGGCTATGGATTATGCACAGGGGTTGTAAATGGAAGATGTCATGATTCTATGCTACGATTGCTATTCTATGAAAATACTGTGAATACTATGAATGCTATGAATGCTATGAATGCTTATACTTCTTGCAATTTGACTATAATTTTCCTACTTAAAACTTCTATATGATTTGGAGTACCCGACAGTCATATTTATAGCTTTTCTCAGGAAAAATCCTGGCTGGCAAGGATCAACTCCTGTGAGATTGTCTGGTAGAATTGAAAGGTAAGAGATGAAGAGGTTGAGAAGAAGATGGAAGAGGTTGAGAGGTTGGAGAGAAGAATGGATTCCTATCTTCAACCCATGGGAACAAGCCTGCATAGAAACAGAGAAAATTAAATTTTCTGTTTGGGCAGTTTGTTTCACGGGTGTTGAAGATAATCCCCTAATTAAATAAATAAATAAATTTATTTAATTTCATGAGTTTGATTTTTGATTTTTGCACTATAGAAGTTTTAATTAAATATTTTAGAATATTTAATTATAATGTGACTTTAGAAGAATATGAAATATTAGAAGAATTAATTAAATATTTTAGAAATATTTAATTATGAATAGATATTTGAAGAATTTGAAATGGTTTAAGAATTAATTAAATATTTTAGAATATTTAATTATAAATAAATATTAAAATTCAATTAGTGGAATTAATTAAATATTTGAAATATTTAATTATAAATGATATTTAGAAGATTTAATTTAGAAAAGAAGAATATTTTAATCTTTATTTGAATAAAATATTCAAACTAAGATTATATGATAATTAATAGAAATAAACCATAATGTTTATTTAATTAATTAAGAAATGAATACGAAAAGATGATTAAATAAACTTATTTATTTAATCGAAATGAAATAATGAACAATATAAATAAATTATTTAAATTCATTTATACATAGATGGAATTCGGAATTTTAATTAAATATTAAAAATATTTAATTAATTACCAGACAATGTGATGTGACCATTTTTAGGTGTATACAATCACAATGTGAAGAGCCTTTTGTAAGTATGACATTGTGTAGTAAGCAAGAGATATCATTGTCATGAAATATAGGAACACCTTCTACTATTGATCAAGAGAGTATCCTGTTGAGACTTCTCCAAGATTGTTTGATATCCCTCCCTCCAAGAACACGAAAGCAATTCTACTACAAGACTTAATTTTGTGCATATCATAGATTTTGTGGTCATTCTACTAATGAATGTAAGTTTCTAATTGATAAAACTGAACATCTTAAGGAGTGTGGTGCTCTTTTGTATGTTGAAGCACCTAGTTCCTCTAATTGATACTAATTTTCATTCTATCATGTTTCTCATCAATCATTTTGGCTCATCCTTATCATGCCCTAAATGAGGGCAAGGTGTTAGGTTAGCCTTGCCCTCATATGACACTTTTCATTTTCTCTTTTGGCTAGTTGACCACCTTCAATTTATATATATGAGAGAAAGCTTGGGATGTGAGAAACATGCATTAAGTTGCCTTGCATGTGATGTACTAATTTATCTTTAGTTGTTGCATTTTGGGGGGCACCCTTTTCTTCAAGATGTAGTTTCATTCAAGAACATATGGCATGGCATAGGGCTTTCTGAATAAGCGAGGGAATACTTCAAAACTCATGTTTCATTGTGTAATTTTCTCTATTATTGCAATGAATCCTTTTCTTGGTGGTGTCATTGGGTTTGATTTCCTCCAAGAGTGTGATATTTCTTTGACTTGTTCTCTCTTTGAGACATCAAGCATGATGTTCCCTAAGAAAAGACCTTACATGAACTAAGAAAAATCCCTTTGAATGTACCTTACACTATTTTTCATTTACAATAATTGTTATACGGCCACCTTTCATAACACACATTGCTTGCCAGTTGATCCATCTTGTTTGTTCATGGGTGTCATGCATATGAAGATTTTCTTTCCTTGTGAATCCTACTCTCATGTTGTGTGGTACCTTATTAAAGTTATCAGGAGGTATAGCTTTGGTATGGTTGTATGTATGGGATTCAAACTTAAGCGTTAATTTCCTATAGTCACTTGCTTATGTGTGTGAGCATATACCAGCCATGTGCATATGTGTCTCACCTCTCTAGGGGCTCACCTAGTGGACAACCTGAGGTTCCACCAGCCCTTTTGAGTGTGAATTTGGTTTCTATAGTGGACATTGTGTTCCACTTGTAAGAAACCCTTTTTAGATACTCACCCAATGGACAACCTAAAGTTTCATTGCCTTGGAGTGAGCATTCATTTTAAACAAACAAGCTTAGATCTAATCCATAACATGTGGGACAAATGGTTGAAGCTTGATCCACCTTTTCTTTCTTTTTATTTCTTCTATATGTCATTAACATTGCATGTTTTGTATCTTGATGTTGCATATCATACACCTTGTGTGTGTCCCTTTGTACTTATGTTGGTTTGATGTAGGATCTTGGATCCTAGGTGTTTGACCACCTTCTTGGATATTTTTTATCCTAGAACATCCGCATTGGTACTTGGACCCCTCTTGAATGTCTACTTTAGTATGAGTTGAAGCAAGTTCCTCCTCTCACTAAAGTGGGGGCTAAATGTAGAGTAGGAAAAAGTATCTCTTTCTCCCACTTAATTTGGGAGTGATTAACATTAAAATGAATGTAATGTGGCCTTAATCTAGTGTTGTAATGTGTTTTACACCTTCACATTAATTTTGGGTCCCTCATGCATTTATGACCTTCATATCATTATTAATACACCCCTAAGACCCTTTATTATGCATCCCAAGGCTTATTTCAATCGAGATCCTGACATAATCAACAAATGCACTTAATATGCTAACCCCCCAACATTTCCTTTACTTGGAAAGCCCTGGTGGGACCCACACACCACCTTGGGCATATGATTCCCACCCAAATTGGAACCATACACCACATTGGGTGTATGAGTCCCATTTTCCCCCTTTTTAGGGTTTTGAGAGGGAAATCAAGGTTTTGAATTCAAATTTCATGAATATCAACATTTAGGATCTAATAAATGGTAAATTAGATGAACTGCATATATAATCAATGTTTCAAATCATTCTTTCACTAAGCAATCAAGAGTAAATTATCCTAAGACTTCACAAGGGAATCATACAGTATTCAAGAGCATTTCTAAGCCATTCAAGGGCAAATTTCTTCATCATTTGTCGCATAAATTCAAGATCCATCATCATGCCAAAGGAATAATGCATCAAGAATTTTGTTGAGCTAATGTTGTGATGTGGTATTCAAGATCCAAGATAAATTATTTCATTAAGCAATTTGATCAAGAGTAAATTATCCTAAGACATCACAAGAGCATCAGAGTATTCAAGAGAATTTCTAAGGTATTCAAGGGCAGATTTCTTCATCATTTGTTGCAACAATTCAAGATCCATCATGTCAAAGGAATAATGCATCAAGCATATTGATGAGCTAATGTTGTGATGTTTTCAAGGGATTTCCTAAGCTTGAATTTCCAAAATGGCTTTGTGAAGGTTGTGCACTTGGAAAACATCTAGAAGAAAAAATTGACAAAGGAAAATCATGGAGGGTAACACAAGTTTTAGAACTTGTACATATTGATATTTCAGGGGATTTCCCCATCCATATTTAACAAAGGCTACATATTTTCTCACCTTCGTTGATGATTTATCATATTTTACATGGGTCTACTTTTTTAGGAAAAAATCAAAAGTGTTTGATTCTTTTCAAGATTTTAAACTCTTTCCAAAAACCAAGTGGGGAAAGTCATCAAGGTTCTTTAGACATATAATGGGAAAGAGTATGTCAACAACCATTTTGAACAGTTTTGTATATCAAAGGAGATAGATCTACATCACATGGTTCCTTACAGCCCACAAAAAATGGTGTTGTAGATTGGAAAAATAGATCTTTAAAACAAATGGCTAATTGTATGATTCACTCTAAGGGCCTCACACCATCATATTGGGAAAAATCAATAAAAATATGCATGTTACATTTAGAATAGAGTTCCACATAAATCCTTGAAGGGTATCACTCATTTGTGAAGCTTGGAAAAGATGGAAACCATCAATTGATCATTTTATAGTTTTTGGTTCTCATGTTAGATGGCATGCATTCCAAAAGAATATCGCAAGGCTATGGATCCACAATCTAAACCTTGGATCTTTGTTGGATATCCAAATGGTATAAAAGGATATTTCCTACTCCACACTACCAAAAATGAGTTGTTTATTGAGAGAAATTTTAATTTTTACAAACCATATCTCGAGACTATACTCAACACTTCTTAATGTATTGTGGACTCACGAGATCTTGATTATACTACTAATCATTAGTCATTCACAATATATTCATAGTGCAATATCTTCTTATACCATTTCTTATAGTGGCAATAGTGATGAGGATCCATCTTCATCAAGTTTAGGGATTGCATTGGAGGTTGATATTTTTTCACTAGAATCACCCACATTTCACACTCTACATAGAGTAGATACATGCACCTAGGATTCAATAGATGATTGATAGATTCACATAGATTTTCAATGAGGCCACATGCCTTATTTTATTTAGTTTTTGATCTACAAAAATTCAGAGAGGCATCAAGAATACCAAAGTAGGATATTGTTGTTGATGAAAAATTTGATTCCTTTATTAGAAATAACACTTGGGATTTGACTTCAATTCCAATGGGAAGGAAGACAATTTGATGTAGGTGGATATATCTAAATAAATTTTTAGAAGATGGATTAGTTGATAAGTATAAAGCAAAATTGGTAGCAAGAGTTTTTTCACAAGTTGTAGGAATTGAATATACAAAAAAATTTACACCAATTGCTAAGATGACTTCAATTAGACTCGCACTTGCTATAGCCACAACACATGGATGGGATGTACATTATATGGATGTGAAGAGTGGATTTCTTCACGATGGCCTTGAGGAGGAAATCTACATGAAACAACCACCAGGGTTTGTTCAGAATTCATCCTTGGTTTGTTGACTTAAGAAATATCTCTCTAGCCTCAAACAAGTTCCTAGATCTTGGTATTCCAAGATGGATTCCTTCCTCTTATCTTTAGGTTTTACTAGATGCCATTCTGATCCTAATGTGTATCTTCTTTTGTAGGATGATTCATTTTTTATACCGATTCTATAAGTTGATGATCTTTTGATCACCAAGAGTACTTCATCTACCATTACAGTAGTGAAGATATCACTTTAGGATAGATTTGATATGATAGTCTTCAGTTAATCTCACTACTTCCTTGGCATTGATATTTCAAAGTCAACTTCAGAGATTACTCTTGCACAATCCAAGTATACTTTTGATCTACTTGCATGGTTTCACATTACTACTTGCAAACCATCTTTGGCTCCCTTTAATTTTGAAGTCAAGCTTGAGACTTCTTGTAGTACATCATTGGTGGATGCTACTTTATATCAACTTGTTTGTAGTGTTATATACTTGACCCATAATAGGCTATAAATTACCTATGTTGTAGGCATGGTTTTGATATATATGTAGGAACCTCATTAGCTCCATTGGAAAGCAACTAATACAATCCTTTATTACCTTCATGGTACTCTTGGATTTTGGATTCACTATAGAGTTGGTTCATCACTTGACTTGGTTAGTTATACAGATTTCCATTAGGCTAGGAACATTGAGCATTGTTAGGGTTCAAGAAGATTGGAGAAATAAACATTAAAAATTATATGTAGATTAAATAACCTAGAATTAACAATGAAAAATAACACAAAAGAGATGAACCCAAAATTTAACATGGTTCACCCAAAATGGGCTACATCCATATAAATTCATCCATCTAATGATTTTGTTATCCAATGAAAAAAATATTAAAATTCCGTGAACACCATGCCACAACATACATCCCAGCTACTTATAACAAGATTTTTGGAACCTTTAGGAATTAGAGTTTTACAAGGTATTTTTTCATTAATTTCTTTCAAGATGATGCCACAAACCCCATTTCTTGTTATGAGTGTACAATATGTGCATGATTAGTTGCTACATATCAACAATATCGCACTTGGAGATTGATCTTGGATGACACCACTAAACTTGCAGCTCCCACTAGATTAGAAGTCTAGATGGTTTCTTATTTCCACCATTATCATTCATGAAATCCAATAGAAAATGATCTAAGGAAATAATTTTCTCATGTTTAACTGTCTTTTTCAACATATCTACAAGATTCTCACTTGTGTGAATTTTCTCTAGCTTCAATTGTCCATCCTCCAAAATTGATTGGATGAAGTGGTATCCAAGTTTTTTGTGCTTAGTTTTTGAATGTAGAGTTGAGTTTTTACCAAGATGAATGACACTCTGGCTATGAGTGTACAAAGGGATATCTTCTTTTCATTTTCCCAATTCCTCTAGAAAATGTTGCAACCAAATCATGTCTCCTTTCTAGCTTTTGTAGTAGCAACATACTTAACTTCAATGGTTGAAAGTGCAACAACCTTTTGCAGCCTTGAAATCCAACTAACTGTAGCATCTCCTAGAGTAAAAACATACCCAGTAGTACTCATGCTATCAATATCACCTGCTAGATCAGGGTAAACATTTCCTTTTAGAGCAAAATTTGTTCCTCCAAAACATAATTTCTTTTTAGTACCTCTTTTAGTGTAGAAAAATGCATACCTTTGCATTTTCACACTTAATTTGGACCTATTTAAGCACCCCTTGCATTAAATTAACTTTAAGTCACTTATTATAGGCCCCTAAGACCCTTTTTGGTGCATCTCAAGGCATATATCAACTATAAACCCAACCAAAATCCATAAACAACCTTTAATCTTGGCAACCTACCTTTTAAAATTGCAAAATAAGCTTGGTGGGACCAATATTCCCTTGGTGGAATCTTATTCCCCCTTAGTGGGACCAAGACGCCCTTGGTGGCATCTTAGTCCCCCTTAGTTGGACCAAGATGCCACCTAGGGTGACTTAGTCCAAAGGCATTTATTTTTGGGAAGAAATGAAATTATTTGATTTAATTTGGCATTTTGTTAGTCTTTGGTATCGAATAATTGGGTTATTATATAGGAATGCCTATGAAAGTAATATTCACGCCCATTATCACCTAAGTTGAAGAAAATTGAGATAATTGAAGCAAGTTTTGAAGCAAGTTTGAAGGATATTTTTTCAAGAAGCAAGGAATTAAAGTCTTGGAGCAGCCTTCTATTGTGTTTTTATAGGTTTTTCAAGTCCATTTTCAAGTTAAGATCTTGCATTGAAAAAGACTAATGATGGATGAATATGCAGGATAATGAGAAATTCTAGGTTGGGATATGCAACTAGCCATACTTCCCAGTCTAAGGACTTGTTTCTTGAGTGATTCCATCTTCCATTGTTGTTCTATTCTCTACCTAAGGAAGGTATATCTCATGTTTATGGCTTATTAGGCTGAATAGAGATCTCCTTTTTAGGTCATTTTCATTTGCATCATAGGAATTCTATTCTAACACATTTGAATATGGTTTCGGGTAATCCCACAATAGTGGTTTACAATTTTTGGCCAAACTAGACACTGAAATTATTTTTTAAAACTAAATCTTCACATTTAGGCACCTATAGCGGCTAAACCATGAAGAATTTGAAGATGATGAAAAATAGAATCTCGTTACATTTTGTCTGTAGATTCTAAAAATATTTTTTTCAAAATTTTTGGAATTAGATCACATTTCTTTTTCCATCTCCCACTAAAAATGGTTTTTTTCAAAAAACAACATTTTTAAAAAGTGACGCACACTGTATAATGCATAAATTTTCTTCCATGAAGGATAAAATTCTAATTCTTTCAAATTTAGATTTGTAACTCTGATATCTAGTGCTTCCATTTGGTTAGATAATTTTTTATTGAATATTTTTTTTTTAATCAAGTTTTGAATTCAAACCAATTACAATTCAGACATAGCGCGACCGTATAATGCATAACTTTTTTTTGTATATATCGAAATTCAATTTTTTTTTGGTTGGATTAAGGACTTCAATATCTGGTGCACTCATATTTTTCAAATTTTTTTTAATAATCTACTATTTTTCCACATGTACAGATTAGAGACCTTCATTTTCAATGAAAAATCTATGTTTAATAAAACTAAGAAAACAAATACATAATGAAACCAAAACATATTAAAATTATATTCATTGGATATCTCGTTCTAAGGACTACCTGATTCAAGTTGTGTCTGCGAAGATTCCTCAATTTTCATCCTCAACTCGAGCTCTGAAGTGCCAAAATTTAGGTTTTTTTGTGTCTTGGGGAGGGGATGAGGAATAAAGGGGGTTTGAATGAACCCTTAGTGGTTCGAGTGAACCCCTAGGCATTCTCTCGAACCCTAGTTCATTCGAACCCCCTTCTATGAGGGATTTTGATGGATTTTTGGGTGGGAAAGTATTACGAGGGTTCACCCGAACCTAGGTTCTAGTGAACCCATAATGAATTTGGTCGAACCAATAGGTTCGTACGAAGCCCTAAAATCAATTTTTTTGCCATGCATTTGTTTTCTATGAGTTTTCCTTCCTCACTTCAATTGTAAACCACTATTGTGGCTTCACCCTTTCTACATGTTCTAGCTTACATAATCTTAGACACACTTAAGATTAGGGATTACACACATTTCCATTTTCAGATCTATGTATTTTCAGCAAGGTTTAATTACCAAACAAGGGGTTTGACCAAGGAAAACCCCCATAAACAATCAACCAAATTTCCTTTTTTTTGTAGGTTATTTATAGGTTCAAATCTAGAGACTTGGTGAAGAAGGAAGTGAAAATAGTGAACCTCAGGATCACCTTCAGAAATTGTAGAAATTTAGATGAGGACTAAGAGAACAGTAAGGGTGTCTTAGTCCTCCCAAGGGTATTTTATAGAGATTCTTACAGATTCTATTTTGACATCCAAAGATTCTGCATTTCTCCTAAAAACTAGTAGTGGGACTAAGACAACAGTAAGGGAATCTTAGTCCTTCCTAGCATATTTTGATAGCATTTTTGCATTTCAAGAATCCTCATCACATTTCCAAACTTCCTAGGTGCACACATCCTAACATTTTGTTACTTAATTTCGTCATTTGCACTCATCATTTGGCTTACATTACTAGGTTTACGAGTTGAATGTTAAGTGGTCTTTTCCAAGATTTTTCTTGGTAGTGAACCCTTTAAAGCCTAAAAGATCCCCTCCTAGGTCTTCCTTGTTGAGAATTGAATCGCCTTTGGGTTGATAGTCAATCCAATTTGGGATCGTAGGACATTCTTGAATGACAATTGGAAAAGAGTGGTGTTCTATGACCTAGGTTATAAAGCACACACATTTTCCGCTTTGTTCACTGCTTAAATATCGAAGAATCCATTTTATCACATTCCAATGTTCCATCCTTGGATTTATCATATACCTGCTCACAACTCCCACTACATGTGCAATATCTACCCTTGTGCATATTGTTGCATACATAAAGATTTTAACTATTGATGATGCATATGGTATCTTAGACATTTTTTCTTCCTCCACTTGTGTCTTTGGACACATCTCCTTAGTCAACTTAAATTATTAGGAAAATGTGTACTAACTTCTTTCACATTCTACATGTTAAACCTTTTCAGCACCTTCACACTTTGAGATAAAAGTAATTTTTTGGTTGTCCTGTCCTGTGTGATCCTCATACCAAGAATTTTTTTTGTTTCACCTAAATCCTTCATAGAAATTTAATTTTCTATTTTTTTCTTAAGTTCATTAATATGTTGCATGTTAGACCCGACAATAGGCATGTCATCAACATAGAGCAATAGGATAATATAATTTCCATTGCCCAATTTCTTAAAATAAACACAATAATCAGAATGACATCTTTTGTAACCTGTTTAGCCATCAAACTATCAAATTTCAAATACCATTGTTGATGTGCTTGATTCAGTCCATACAAACTCTTCTTTAACCTGCACACAAATTCCTCCTTACCCTTGACCTCATATGCTTTTGGTTGTTCCATGTATATTTCCTTTTCCAGATCCCCATGGAGAAATGTTGTTTTCACATTTATCTATTCAATCTATGCAAGTCATCCATAGTCACAAGAATTAGAATAGTTCAAATAGAAGCCATCTTTACAACTAGAGAAAATATTTCATCAAAATCTATACCTTTTTTTTTTGCAAAACCTTTTACCATGAGTCTGGCCTTATATCTTTTCTTGCCTCCATCTTCTTACTTCAACTTGTAAACCCATTTATTTTGCAATGCTATTTTACTTGCAAGAAATTGGGATAAGTCCCAAGTTTGATTTTGCAACTGAACTATAGATTTTTGGGTAGGGCTTATAGGCTACTCTTGCGCTCTTAGGATGTTTCACCTAAAAGGAGAGAGATAAACCCTACTCAAAAGATCTAGCTAGGTTCACTCAAATTATACAATTTACGATGTTATTTGAACTAAATGGAATGGACTAAGTGCAATTGAATGATCTATTTCACTGATTGTGTATGCTAAACCTAAGAATTATGCAATGTTGGAAAACATAATGTGATATGCAAACATGAACTATGAATGAACAATACAAAACAAAAAGGAAGAAGGTTAATTCAAAGTGCACCTAGTGGCGAATGGAGAATCTGGAATGTCCTGAAAGCTATATGAAATTACTAAAAATCACTAGTGGGACTCATTCACCACTGATGGCGAATCAGTCCTACTTTTGATGAAAACTTTCAAAAACTTGTTTTTGAGTGTCAGGATCCAAAATCTAACAAAATCTAGATTTCTAACCTTAAGGTGGGACTCATTCGCCACTTATGGAAAATCAGTCCTCTCCCAAAATTATGAGAAATTAGGGAAAAATTTTGCAACACCAATTCTTCGGTTGTCTATTTGTTGGGTTGATGAAGTTAATTCTATGGAAAACATATAGAATATCTTCTCCAAGATTGAAATGATGTTGATTTGAATTAAAGCACCTTGTTTATTTGTTGACCACTCTTCAATACCTAAGTGGTTGTTAAATCTACTTAGAAAGGTCTAAAAATACACATGCAAGAGGGAAAAAATGGTTGAGGGTTAGAGAATAGGGGTTTTCCTTGGTCAAATCCCATTTTGGTAATAAAAACCTCAATGAAATAATGGAATAAAATAGAATGATAAACAAATAACATGCAAATGCTATCAACTTACCATAACCTTATTGAAGAAAATATAAAGTTATGTCAATGGCTTCTCTGAAATGCTTGATTAGATGATGCAAAGTGCTTGAATGCTTGAATGATTGAGTGAATTAGTGATCTTGATTAATGCTTGAATAAATGGGTGAATGGTGGTTAAGATGGATGTTAAAACACTTATTTATACATTCTTGTGCCTTATTAACCCATTGATACCTCATCACAGGCCAAGATCAATTGATTTAAATAAAAAATCAAAAGGGAATTTGAATTTTTTTGAATTTGGATCCAAGAGGGACTCATTCACCACCCATGGAAAATGAGTTCCACATTGGGATTGAATGTGGATGTCAGGAATTAAGTCATATTTAATGTTGTTTATTAGGTTTATATTCAAAAATACACTTAATTAAGCATTATAAGGGCATAAAGGGGTCAAATAAAGCATAAGAAGGGTGTAAATAGTGAAATTAAGCCTAGAAAAGCATGAAATCTTGTTACAAGACTTTACAACACTTCAAAATAGGAATTGATAAGGGATAAAAAGGTGAGTTTTAGGTGAATTGTAATTAATAGAATCTAGAAAAGTGTAGGGATGTTTTACAACACTTGAAAACACCTTCACAAGATTCCATATTTTGAATTTTATTGACCTAATGTGAGTATTCAAGCCACATTGCAACATTAAATCAAAGAAAAATGGACCAAGCATCATGAGAGAAGGACCTAAGAGGAAATGAAAATGACAAGGGGCTATTTTTCTATGGCACAACAAGGAATCTATTTCCTCTTTCATGCCTAGCTCCCACTGTTTTTTGGTATCTACCTACATTGCTTCTTCATAACCTTTAGGTTCACCAAAATTAGTTAATAATATAGAATATAACAATGGATAAAATCTTTCTGGAGGTCTAGTTATCCTTGTAAAACATCTAATGCTTGAAAAATTCTATGGGATAACTTGTTGTTATTGAGTAGTAGGTACCACAGGCATTTTATTTTTTAGAATCTCATCCAACACCACATATTCCATTTTGTCCTATTCACACTTTTGTTCCTATAGCTAATCCTTAAACATGACCCGCCTAAGCCTAAAATTAAATTGGACTTAAAATTTGATCTACCTAAGTACTATGGGGAATTAAATGCTGAGAAATTAGATGATTGGGTTTAACAAGTAGAAGTGTATTGTAGAGTTCATGGTCTCTTAGATGATGCTTCTAGGATCCAATTAGCTACTCTTCAATTGGGAGAAACAACTCTCACTTGGTGGGAGAGTAGAACTCGAGTAGAAATTTCACAACATGGTAGAGTCAATTTAAGTTGGACAGAATTTTTTAATGCCCTTAAGAAGAAATTTTATCCCCTAGGCCATATGTAATAGTTAATGATGGACTGGAAAAAAATTAGGCAACATAAAAGGTCAAATTTTCCATGCGTACACCCATGAATTTAGGAAAAGGGCTATTGCATTGAATGTCCCATTGTACACCTAGGAAATATTGCTTAAGTTCATAGATGGTCTTCACTCTTATCTAAGACATTCAATTTCGGTTTTGAATCCTAGTAATATGGATGAAGTATGTGTACATGCCACACACTTAGAGTCAAGAGGTGAGAGTACTTTCATTGATAAGTCTAATAAGAAGCCATCTAAGCTTGAAGGTAAATCCAAAGATACAAAAAAGAAGAAGAAGACAAGTACCATTAAAAAAGAGGATGATAAGTTCACATGCTCTCATTGTGGAAGGAAAGATCATGATGGAGATCACTTCTAGTAGTTGTATCCTGAATTGAAGCCAAAATAGGCTCATAAATAGAAAGGTAAGAAGGGGACCACAAATGTTGTTATGGATCTTGGTTTAGAGTCTAAAGATGAAACTAAGATAATAGCAATGGGATTAAAAGGTAAGGCTTCTAATGTTTCTATTGCTAGTTTTGCTTCTACTTCTCAAGTCTATGATGTCGCTAAAGATAATAAAAGAAATGAGCTATTTCACATAAGGGTTATTGCTAAACACACTAAAATAGATACACTCATAGATAGTGGATCTCAAATTAACCTAATTTCAAAAGATTTTGTAAGAAATTTGGGATTGAAAACTACATTGCATTAGAGACCTTATCCACTAGGTTGGGTTTGCAAAAATAATGAATTGCAAGTAACAAGGAAATGTACTTTAAGATTTGCAATCACAAGTATGTTGATGAGGTGCAGTTTGATGTGGTTCCACTAGATGTCTGTGAAATAGTGTTGGGTAGCCCATATTTGTATGATCAAAAGGATATTTTCTATAGGGATTTTAATCATTATCATCTATTTAAACATGGAATCAAGTATTTTACTTTCTCACATAATCAAGATTGGTAGATCTTTTTCAAACACAGGGAAATAAAAAAGGGTGAGTAATGTAAGTAAAGATTTGTATCTTTTGTTTGTTAAGTCAGGTGGTTCTAGGAATGAACTTGAATAAATTAAGGCTAATCATGATTAGTTGTTGTAGGATACACCAACAGTATGACATGAGGAAATAGCAAATGAAAGCATTGATGGTCCAAGTCCTCAACTTATGGTTGGGAATTTGGAGGTTCCCTTGCATAAAAATGTTCCTATTGTGAAAGATAGATATATTATTGATTCTTTATATTTTGTACCTATATTATTATCGAACTTGATATTAGTCAGTGGTTATTGGTTAATAGTTGCAACAATTGATGTAGATACTATGGAAGTGATAGAATGATGTATGTGTTCAACAATATTATTGTAGTTCTAATTGTAGTGATGAGCCAGATGTGTAGATGGATAGGTGATACATGATAAATGAGGCCATGTCCTCCCTTAAATTCTAAATAAATGTAAATTTTGGAGGTCCAAATGCTCTCCAATGGGGAGGACTAATCCAGGTGGATACTTTTTGTCAGAATTTGAAGTGTCCCATATGGCCCAAAAATCACCACCATGTCAAAGTTCTTGAAAAACTGAACCCAACGCAACTTGAATGGATTCAAAAGGAGCTTGTATGCTCAAGTTATCCTCATTCAAAGTTGGATCAAACAGAGTACCAGGGGCCAATTAGAAAGGAAATAAACGATCATTTTGAAATTTATCAAAATCAACATCAAAATCAAGAGCTCATAGCCATGATCCTGATACCGCTCATTTCACATCAAATGGAGTTTCTATGGAGAAGATATAGTTGGTCAAAGTTTATGAGAAAAAGGGTTGACCATGCTGAAGTCAACATGGTGACATGGCAGCCCAATCAGTAGACCATACAGATGGGAAATGACATGGACCACTCAGACTCTAACACATGGTAGTGATGTGGCAAGCTTATGTGGCATGTACCATTGGCACAAACCAATCAGGTTTGGATACATGTCCTCCAATTTCGTTGAAGTATCTTTGATAGCTAATTAGAAGGTGTCATGTGGCCAAATGAGATGGTTCCACAAGGCACCTCGTCAACATCCCTCTACTCTAGTAGTTGGGGGCTTTGAACCCCCAATCTAAGCATTTCTAACATAGGGCTCCACTAATAGCCCATGCGCCATCCTCGCCTATAGAAGCAGACATAGTTTATTTAAAGATCATATATTGCTATTTTGAGGGCCGAGTTGGTCGAACCCCTGATCCTCTCAATGTAAACTGACACATCCATGATTGCATAACTCAAAAGTCCATGGTTATTAAGTGGACTTTTATGGCTTTTTTGAAATCTTCTAAGATGAATACATAAGATTATGGCTAGATGGCCAAAAAACAAGGAAGACCATAAAAACATAAAGCCTAAAAATTATTTAAAATATTTAAATCTTCTAAATATAAGCCAAATAAAACATATATCAAACCGATAATATAATAATTTAATGGGATTTTAAAAGATTAATATGCCTAATGTATATAAGCCATAAGTTTGAGATATTAATTTCAAAAAAAAATTATTCAAGGGGTAAACGCTTTTGACCGGAGCTATGAACCGGATACAATCATTCAACAATACCACCCCAACGGGGTTTGAACCTTGGTGGCAAGAACAACAATGCCACCTATAAACCATCACACCATGCCAATACCGGCAATATTAATTTCAAAAAATTAGGAGATATAGGTTAATTTGATATTTTTGAAGAATTATCTCTATAAAAAGAGATATTGTGAAGATTATTATTTGTAAATGGGAGATTGTACAAGTCCCATGGTTATGATCAATATTGGGTAAATTTGGTGTATAAAAGGGGATATTTGGCTTTGTAAGGGTAATGGGAACTAGGTGGTGATATTTGGTGAGAGAATTTTCTTGGTGGGTTTATGTGTTCAACTCTATGCTTCAAAGAAGTGTTATTTTGTCACACTTAAAGGATAGGAACTTTGTAACTCTTGCAAAACTAGGAGGAGACTTGTAATAGTTGAAGAGCCTTGCAAACAATTTTCTAGAGCATAATCAAGGATCAGTCTCTCTATTAGAGAGGGGTCCAGAGACATAGCCATCTTAGTGAAATCTATTATCAACTTGTTGTTTCTTGTCTTCTCTTATTTCTTTAATTATAATTCATTGTTTAATCATTGTAATGTTTGCTTAAGCATTTTTATTGCATTATTACATTTTAAAGACTTTCAATTTAATCATTGTAAGATTTATTATTCATGTGCAACAGTCCTGGATCCTAACATTAAATCAAAAGGACCTTGCTCTAATACCAATTTTTGGATAGGACAATTGAGATGGGGGGTGAATCAGTTGTCAAAGATTATAAACTTAAATTCAATTATCAAAACTAACACTTAAACTCATTAAGTGATTAACCATCAAATGCAAATCCACAAACACAATAACACTAAATTTACATGGAAAACTCAATGAGGGAAAACCATTGGTCAAGATTAAATCACAATATAGAGAATATCAAAACTGATTACACAAAGGCTCATTTCCTAAGATAAGGCTCACTACCTAAACTAAGGACTCGCTATCTAAAATAAGGACTCATTGTCCGGACTCACTATCCATAGGACTACAACCTAGAGAGCTCACCACCATAGAGATACAAAGAAGATGGTTTAGTGTCAAAATACAAAATTCATGGCTTACCGCCAAAAGTGAACTAATGAATTACACCTTTCTTGTCCTAAATTTAGTTCCATATGAAGGTCAGTAGTCGTTCATTACTTTTCCTTTGATTACACACTTTTTTATTTGCCTAATTCACTTATTCTAATTTTTTTTAACAACACACTTTTCTAACTTTATTTTCTTCTTTAATAACCTCTCCTCTTGCATCCTTCTCTCTTCTCTTCTCTTCCCTTCTTTCTTCCTCTCTTGCACCTTTCCACACACATACACACACACACACACATATATATATCTTACACATTGATTAAGTCAGCCAAAAAAATCCATAAAGTATTGCATATGCCAAGTCGACCAAGATCTTGAAATATCTAAATCATAGTTTTGTCACATGATAGGAACTGGACCTAAAACCAACATGTTAGAAAAAATATAACAATCAACTACAATGTGAAATAAATTTCGTTAAATTAGTCATATATGTAGTACTATGTTGATATATTTGGAAATGGAAAAATTATCCCATTTTTCTTGCCTGATTTGGTAACAATTGATGATAAATTTGACTTAATGTGGCCTTGATTTGGTGTTGTGAGGTGTTTTTCACATCCACACTAGGACTTGGACCCTTGAAAACTAAATAAAATGCATTTATCAATGTCTTGTAAAGGTGTTGTAAAGTGTTGTAAAATAATTTCACACTTTTCTAGACTAATGAACCCATTTTCCCTTAATTTAACAATGGGTATTTGTAGGATCATCATAGAAAAAATAGGCCCTTAAGTGGAAAAAAAACTAGAAAAATCAGAGTTAGGAAACTTGATGTAAAAATTTGAATAAGTTATCTATATTATTTCAAAAATATGTAAGAATAGAATATGTAGAAAATTGATTGTAGTTTCTAAACTACTATGTTTATTTTATTTTTAAATCTATTTGGTGAAAATTTGAAATTTCAACAATAGTACTTAAATTTCAGGGAAAAGATAAGAAGTACGTGTCTGTCTGACCACCCTAACCACAATAAAATGATAAAAAAAATTATAAGATTTTAGATATAAGTAGAGGACTCATGTCTAGATGTGATGCATATTTTTTTGTAATTTTTTTCCAAGTAAATAATTAATTATGATTTTTTTATTACAACTTTTAAAAAATATAAGAAATCATATGTTTGACCACCTTAACTTGGTCAAAACATCATGAAATTCATTTTTTTAAATCCTATAGTATGCAAAGCATAGAATGTGACACATGTTTTGGATTCAAAATATGTGATATTGTTTGAAAGCTATAGACAGTTTTCAATCAGCCTATCAATCAGGAATTTAGTCGTAATTCAAATAGAAAATTAATAATAATTATTTATTAAATTCAAAGTAAAGCATAATTTATATTGGTGGAAAGCTAAGAATCTCTTTCAAAAACCTTTTTCGTAACTTCATAAATTTTGGGTTAAAAAAAAGTCGTCAGCCACATACCCTACACATACCCATCATATTGCTACTTTTTGGCCCATCATGATCTTGCACATACCCCAATGTAAAATATATTTGATTGCATTATCACATTAATCTAGAATGACTGATTTTAATCTAGTGTTGTAATGTTTTTTTACAATTTCACATTGAATGTTGTGCCTTTCTAGGCTAAATGGACCCCATTTTAGTGTTGTAAAGTGTATTTAATCACACTTTCACGTTGAATTTTCTATCCCAAGCCCTAATTGACCTTTACATCATCATTAATAGGCTCCTATGACCTCATATTGTCCATTCCAAGGTTCAATTTGATCAAAGAATTGACTAGAACAACCTAGAAGCTCAATTTCTTGACTTCCCAACATTCCAGCTAGTAGAATGGCCCCTATGGGACCCATTTTCCATTAGGGGTGAATCAGTCCCATCCAGGTGGTACCCATTAACCCTTGATGATGAATGAGTTCCCATTTGAGCCATTTTTGGGGCTTAAGTGGGAAAAGTTGGATTTTAAGTTTAATTTTCTCCATGTTGGCCTTAGGGATCAAATTAATGAGAAAATTAGGAAAATTTCCTATAAATATAAGATTCTAAAGCCTAATTCATAACTCATCATCATTCATCCATCATAGTCATCATTTATCTTCTCTCTCAAGTCAAGCAAGCTAGGGTTTTTACATTCTAAGTCATCAAGATAACTTTCAAGGACATTCAAGGGAAGATTTTTCATCCATTGTTGCAGAAATTTTAGATCTATCATCATGGAAAGTTTATAATCACTTCATTTCATGTTCATTCTTCATCTTATTTCTTCATTTGGTTTAATTATCTAAAGGGGTTTGATCAAGGCAAACCCCCATGCCCTAACATCCAACATTTCTCCTTTCCTTGTGTGTTTGTATAGTTAGGATTATTTAAGGATTAGAAATTATTGGATATTAAGTTTCAAAGTTTTTGGAGTCATCTCTTCATTGGATAAGTAAAAATATCAACAAAATTCATTTTCATTGTCAGAAATCAAACTTCTAGAGGCAGATACCTGTCAGGAACCAAAGTGCAGACCGAGAGCTTCTATTTCCACTTTTGGATTTTTAGAAATTTAGAAGTTAACTGATTCTCTATTAGGAGTGAATGAGTCCCATTCCTAGGCTTGAAACATATTTTCTATAGTTTTGGATACCCATTTTTCTTAAACAAGCTCTGGAACTGTTTCCTAGATTTGGGACTAATTCTCCTAGAATGGTGAATGAGTCCCAGTAGGCCAAGTTTTTAGGATCAGTAGTATTTGAGAAATAATTTCCCATCTCCAACAAGTTCTCATGTGCACACATTTGGTTTCATTCATTTCTGTTACAATTTACCATTATTTCTTCATTTCTGTTACAATTTACCATTATTTCATGCATTAATAATCAATATATTTCTTCAATTTTTTGCATTTATATCATCTCATCTAAACATATTTCATCCATTCTTGCATTTATTTTGAATTTTTACATTTCATTTTGGCCCATCTTTCCCCTTTTACGTGAAAATCCCTAGAAGGGCTAGAAAGACCCCTTGGGCACCAAAATCTTTATTTACATTTTGGTGAACCTGACTTTAGAATACTTTTCTTTTCTTATTTGGAGTCCATCATCCTAGATCTAGCATGCATTGACTTTTCATTAGGGTTTGCATTAGTTAATGTGCATGCTAGAGTTTCAAAATTTTGCATTAGTTAAAGTGCATATAGGTTGCATTTTTGCATCTCAAATCATTAAATATTTCTAAAATTCTACATTTTCATCTTATTTCTACATCATACAACATAGAAAACATCAAAATCACTCATAAATTTCTAAAAATTCTGAAAAAAAATCCCTACTAGGACTCATTCACCACCTTGGGTGAATTAGTCCCTTTTTACCCTTGAAACTGCCTTTACAGAAATAAAAACCCTAGTTTTCAGCTTTTGTTTGCTGCCCTTACCTATATGTACCAGTTGGTTGAGTTTTGTAACATGCATTTCATTATATCTAACTTAAAATAGCTCATTTCATGCATTGCTCAATTTTGCATTTTCATTTACAAAATTTCATCTTTTAGGTTGTTGCATAATGTAATTAGAAAATTACCCTATTTCAAATTTGAAAATTGCATCTAAAAATTTCATCTTAAACGATTACATTTCACTTTATTTACTTTCTCATGTTAGCATGTGTTCTATTCAAGCATTTCATGTTTCTAGAATATTAAGTGGCTTGTCTGATTCCATTTTTTATGGACATAGTCTAGGACAACAAAATAAAACATTTGATAAGCATGTTGCATACCCTCCTAGTACTTATTGTGTTCAAGTAAGAATGTCATAACACAAGAGGATGCAAGTATAGATAATCATTATGATCATACTTGTTCTTCTCCCAATACCTCTCCTATTAGTGATGAAGGTATCTCAGTTAAAGAAGATTCACGAATTGAGAGTCTTGATTATCCCTCTCCTCTTCCTTCTTTGGAAGAAATTAGGAAACAAGAGGATGAGATCCTAGAAACATTCCTAAATATCACCTTCTCTAGTCTCCATAACCATGACTATCAATATTTTCCTTCTCCTAATATTCCTCCTTGATGAAAAGAGGATAGGTTGGTGTTAGAAGATCCCTTCCCTAATGCTCCTACCATTTGGAACAATCTATTTGAAAAACATAGTGTGCTCCTTCACTTGATGCCTCCCCTACTTGTGATGAAGCTATTGGTGAACATATTACAAGCTCTTCTCTTAGGTTAGATCATATGGAACAAGCGAATGAGACCTTAGAGAAGTATGACAATCAAATAGAGTCTTCTTCCAATCTCCCCACTATCAATAATCAAACAAATTCAACCATTAATAACTCCCTTATTTGTGATGAAGTTATTTTGGAAGAACCAAGCCTTACTTGTCAAGAACATATGGTTTTTCTTTTTCCTAAAAGTTCTCCTTCTAGGGAGAATATCATGATACCAAACAAGGATAACATTGACAATAATGATATTATGCCCTTAGAAGAAGATGAAGAGCCCATGTTAGACTCTCATTTTCCAAGGGATGCTAATATTATTCAACCTCAACTCATCCTTTATCCCCCTTCACACAAAGAAAAAACCCAAAAAAACTCAAAATTATCCTTTACCCACCTCAAAATAATGTGTCGCAATAGCTGAGTCCTCACACCATTGCTCATACATATAACACTCAAAACAATTTGTCACCACCACAACCAACCCCAACCTCTTTACCTTTTCCTAATTCTATACTTCCTAGTTCTCCTTGATTAAGGGAGTATGATCTTGTTGAGAAACTTAAGAGCACTACCAAAAATATATCCCTTTGCGGCCTTCTTCAGAATTCACCTAGCTATCACACTATGCTTCAAATGACCCTACTAAAAGTTCCTATCCCTTCTAATGTACAACCAACGGAAATAGTAGCCATGATTCAAGGACACAATGCTGACATTGTTTTCCACCAAAGTGAACTCCCCTCTTTGTATGTGCAAAAACAAAATGACACATTCATGATCATACCTTAATACAATACCAAATGGATAAAGATAACTCTTGTAGATTCTAGTTTTTTTCTTAATGTGAGTAGTAAGATCCTTCTAGATATGCTTGGCATTGATCAATCAAATATTCAATTTGATTCTTTATCTATTAAGGATTTGACAATGTTGAAAAGAAACTGCTCGGCATGATCATTATACCTCTTCAAGTTGGAGTGGCCACATTGAATACACCAATCCATGTTATGTCTCATGAACTTTCATGTAATCTTATCTTATGAAGACCATGGATTCATGCAATGAATGTTGTGCCTTCCACTCTTCATCAAAAAACGAAATACATTTACAACAACAAAGTATACACCCTTGATGCCTATATTGAGCCTTATTGTGTCTTACATCTTGAGAAACACAAATAACATCCCTTAAACACATCAACATCAACTACACATGTGGGACCCCCACAATAGCAAAACAAAGAACAACACACAAATATATTAGATGATGATTGGGGTTCCTTAAACTTCACACCAATATTCATGGGAGAGTATAGGATAATAAACAAAGATTCCAATATGAAAAAAAAAGTAGTCATGTTAAGAAAAAACTCAAACGATCCTTCGAAAGAATCCACCTGAACCACTTTAGATAAAGAAGAAAACTAAACAAAAAACTCTGATGAGCTTAATCACAAACAACCACCAAATTCAAAAGAAATGAAAAAGCTTTATGAATGGGGTTATGAACTTATGAAACAACTAGGCTATAGTGGAAAAGGATGTGGTGCTAATGAACAAGGTATCCACAACCTTATAGATCCTATCACTCAACAAACAACTTATGGTCTTGGTTATTGTCCTTTGATAGAGATTGCCAAGCCTTCACCCAACATCAACACTCTCACACAACATTGTCCTAAACCAACCTTAACCATAATGCATCCTGAACTGATCAAGAGAATATCTTGTTAAGACTCCTCCAAGATCACTTGATAACCCTTCCACCAAGAACTCAAAATAAATTCTATTACAAGACTTCATTTTGTACCTATCATAGAGTTCATGGTCAGTTTACTAATGAATGTAAGGCTTTGAGTAGTAAAATCCAACATCTTAAAGAGTTTGTTGTTATTCCTTCTAATGGGGGCACCCCATTCCTCTAGTTGATACTAATTTTCACTCTCACCTGCATTTCATTAATAATTTTGGCTCACCCTTGTCCTGCACTAAGTGGGGCAAGGGCTTTAGTAGCCTTGTCCTTGTATGTCACTTGTCATTGACTCTTTTGGATATCTATTAACCTTTCATGAACATAAAGAGCAAGCTTGGGATGTGGACAACATGCCTTAAGTTGGCTCACATGTGACATACTACCTTTTTCATGACGTAACTTATCAGAAACATATGATTTGGCATAGGGATTTCTAAATAAGCTCTCATGTGTCCTTCTACTTTAAAGCAATTTCTCACAGTACTAGTGTTTTCAACCACTTTAAAGTGGGGACATACATTGACACTCACATTTCATTGTGTGATTTTCTTTTTCTTTTGATTTCCTCTCTTGGAAACATTAGATGCAATGTTTCCCAAGATGAGACTTTGCACTTGTTCTCTCTTGGAAACAAGATGAGACCATTTGCATCTTTCCTCTCTTGGATACATTAAGCACAATATTCCCTAAGATGAGACCTTGCACAAAATAACCAAAATCCCTCTAAAAATTCCTTACACTATTTTACATTTACAATGTTTATGGGTGTCAAGCATACAAAATTTTTCTTACCTCATAGAGCTTGTAAATCATTTTTGTGTGTTGCCATTTTAAATTTATCAACAAGAGGTATAAATTTGGTATGGTTGAGTAGGAAGCTCATTTCAAGGCATGAATTTTCCCCATAGCTACTTGTGTGTTTGTGAGGAGATACCAGACGTGAGTGTATGTTTCTCACCTTTTGGGATTTCTCACCCAGTGGACAGCCATGACTTCTATCACCCCAAAGTGAGAAAGAATTTTTGGACAAATAGCCTAGATCTGATACGCAACATGTTGGACAAATGGTTGAAACTTGATCCACCCTTTTATTTTCTCTTCCTTTTAGTTCTTACCACATGTATATTTTTTTGTTGTAAATCATTCACCCTTGTGTGTGTCCTTTTGCACTCATGTTGGGCTGACTTGGGATCTTTGATCCTTGGGGCTTGACTACTTCCTCAGACTTTGTCATCCTAGACCATCCACATTGGTATGATTGGACCCCTTCTTGAATGTCTACTTTAGTGTGAGTTTGAAGAAGGTTCATCCTCTCACTAAAGTGGGGGCTAACTGTGGACACGAAAAAAGTATCCCTTTTTTCTTGCTTGATTTGGGAAAAATTGATGATAAATTGGACTTAATGAGGCCTTGATGTGGTGTTTTGAGGTGTTTTTCACATCCATGCTCTAGGTCTTGGACCCTTGCAAACTAAATAAAATGCATTTATGAATGTCTTGTAAAGGTGTTGTAAAGTGTTGTAAAAGAATTTCACATTTTTCTAGACTAATGAACCCATTTTCCATTAATTCAAAAAAGTAAAATATATTTAATTAGATTATCAAATTAATCTAGAAGGCTTGACTATAATCTAGTGTTGTAATGTGTGTTAAACATTCACATTGGATGTTGTGCCTTTCTAGGCTAAATGGACCTCATTTTGGTGTTGTAAAGTGTATTTAAGCACACTTTCACATTGAATCTTGTGTTCCAAGCCCTAATTGACCTTTACATCATCATTAATAGGCTCCTATGACCCCATATTGTGCATCCCAAGGTTTAATTTGATCAAAGAACTAACTAGAACAACCTAGAATCTCAATTTCTTGACTTCCTAGCATTCTAGCTAGCAGATTGGTCATTGTGGGAACCATTCTCCATTAGTGGAAAATCAGTTCCATCCAGGTGGGACCCATTTTCCCTTGATGGCGAAGAAGTCCCATTTTAGCCATTTTCGGGTTTTAAGTGGGAAAAGTTGGATTTTAATTTTAATTTTCTCTATGCCAGCCTTAGGAATCAAATTAATGGGAAAATTAGGATAATTATCTATAAATATAAGATTATAAATCCTAATTCATAACTCATAATCATTCCTCCATCATATTCATCATTATCTTCTCTCTCAAGTCAAGCAAGCTAGGGTTTTTACATTTTGAGTCATTAAAATAGCTGTCAAGGACATTCAAGGGTAGATTCTTCATCCATTGTCGCATAAATTCTAGATCTATCATCATAGAAAGTTTTTAATCCTTCATTTCATGTTCATGCTTCATCTTATTTCTTCATTTATTTTAATTACCTAAAAGGGTTTTGACCAAGGCAAACCCCCATGCCCTAATATCCAACATTTTTCTTTCTTTTCTTGTGTGTTTGTAGACTGAGGCTTAATTAAGGATTGGAAATAATTGGATGTTAAGTTGGAAATTTTTTGGCATCATATCTTCATTGGATAAGCTAAAATATCAACAAAGAGTCACTTTTAGTGTGGTCTATCAGACTTCTAGAGGTAGACACTTGTCAGGAAATGAAGTGCAGACCTAGGGCTTCTATTTCAACTTTTGGATTTTTAGAAATTTAGAATCAAGCTAATTCACCATTAGTGGTGAATGAGTTCCATTGCAAGGCTTGAAAAGGGTTTTCTACAGTTTTGGATACCCATTTGTCGAAAACGTGCTTCAAAACAGTTTCTGAGATTTGGGACTAATTCGCCTAGAATGGCGAATGATTCCTAGTAGACCAAATTTTCAAGATCAAGAGTATTTAAAAATTCATTTCTAGTCTCCAACAAATTCTTAGGTGCACACATTCATTTTCATTCATTTTTGTTATAGTTTACCTTCATTTCTAGTTATTTTTGCATATCACAATGTGTTTTCAAATAACTTACATTTCAATAGTTTTGCATTAATAATCAATATCTTTCTTAGATTTTTTGCATTTATATCATCTCATCTAAGTATATTTCATCCATTATTGCATTAATTTTGAATGTTTACATTAAATTTTGGCCCATCTTTTCCCTTTTAGGTGAAAAAACCTAGAAGGAATAGAAAGACCCCTTGGGTGCCAAAATCTTTGTTTACATCATAAATGACAACCATTTGATGCAATATTAAACTTCCAAAATAAAATTCATATGTAAAAATAACACTCCAAAGTATGAATCTTTAATAGTTGGAATACACACAACATTAGCTCATTAGGAGTAAAAGACATTTCTATATTTGGTGATTCCCTATTAATTATTAAACAAATAAATGGTTCATATCAAGAAAATAATGACAAGATCATTTGATATAGAGACCTCATGATGAAATTATTAAATAAATTTGAATCATATATATGATTGACAACATACCACGAAAGGATAACTAGCATGTAGATGTAATGACAAACACTCCTTCCCTTGTATCTCTTGAACATCCTTTTGTTGATTTCACATTTATAGTTCAAATGATCCCTCAATTGTCAATAGATGATAAAACAAAATAAGTGTTACTAATTGACATTGAAAACTCTAATGAATGGTACAATATGATATTCAACTATCTAAAAGGACCCCATCCTAAGCCTACAACCAGAGCACTCAAGATCATCTTTGAAAACTCTAATCTATGTATATAATCCTTGTGGACGTGTTATATAGAAGATCATTTAATGGTATTTTACTTATATTCCTTAAAAAGTATGAAATACCTACAATACTTGAAGAAGCTCATGCAGGTGCTTGTGGGGGGCATTTTGGAGGAAGATCATTGGTTCAAAAATTGGTTTATACAGGATATTATTGGAGACAAATGGAAGAAGATTATTTTTTGTATGTGAAGAAATTCTATAAATGTCAACAACACAATAATTTGATTCATGCTTCCATTTTTGAGCTTCATGCCCAAGTTCCTATTTGGCCATTCTTAGTTTGGGGTTCAGACCTTGTTGGAAAAATATCACCACCCTCTTCTATTGGACATAGATTTATCATTATTGCAGCTAATTACTTTACAAAATTGGTAGAAGTTGTCCCTCTTTATTGCATGACAATTGACGCAATATGTTGTTTCATATTGGAACACATTATTGCTTCCTTTGGTCTCCCTCCTTCATTGATTTTGGATAATGGAAATCTATTTAAGAATAATGACGTGAAGAAATTCTTGGAAATATTTAACATCCAACATCACTTTTCTATCCAATATTACCCACAATAAAATGAAGAAGTAGAATTGACTAATAGGACTCTTGAACAAAATAAAAAAAAATAGTAAGTAAACATAACAAAGATTGGCATACTCAACTAACCTATGTGTTGTGGGGTTACTGTACAAGTGTTAGAACATCTACTAGAAATATTCCCTATAACCTTAGGGTGTTTCTCAAAGAAATAATTCCCTTAGAGTTAAAGATTCCTTCATTGTGAATTTCTCTTAAAGGGCTTATTGATGATACTACTTATGAAGAGAAACAATTGCATCATTTTGAAATGCTTGATGAATAGTGTATCAATGATCTTGAACATCTTCAAACTTATTTCAAAAGAATGAAACATGGCTATAACAATAATGTCATCCCTCATGCACATAATAGAGGTGAATTATTAGTTTTATTTGTGTGGACACAGAAAAACCAACCCTTCTACTTTTTCTTGTTTTGTCCCTCCTCATGCTTAATTGGCTTGATTTTTCCTTGATTTAATGTTGCAATGTGTCCCACACATTCACATTAGGTTGTACAATATAAAACAGGCTACTTGCTTGATTTGGGAAACAAATGATGATAGATTGGACATAATGAGGCCTTGATTCAGTGTTGTGAGGTGTTTATGCATCCACACTAGGTCTTGGACCATTTCAAATGTATTTAACGATGTCTTGTAAAGGTGTTGTAAAGTGTTCTAAAAGAATTTCACACTTTTCTAGACTTAATGAACCCATATTCCCTTAATTCAACATTATAAAATGTTTTTAATTGCATTATCACATCAATCTAAAAGGCTTATGAATTAAACTTAATTTTAATCTAGTGTTGTGATATGTCTTGCACATTCACATTGGATACTATGTCTTCCTATGCTATGTGGACCTCATTTTAATGTTGTAAAGTGTATTTAATCACACTTTCATATTGAATTATGTGTACCAAGCCCTAATTGACCTTTACATCATCACTAATAGGCCCCTACTACCCTATATTGTGCATCCCGAGGAATATTTGATCAAATAGCTGACAAAGTCACAATATAAACCTTATTTCCTTATTTCCTAGCATCCTAGCTATCAACTGGGATCCACTAGTACTAATTTTACACCTGTGGTGAATGAGTCCCTACCAAGAGGAACTAATTCACCCAAGGTGGCAAATGATTCCCATTTGGCCTAATTTTTACCTTTGAGTGGGAAATTTTAGAATTTAAGTTTTGTTTTTCTTCATGTTGGCCTTGGGGATCCAATTTATAGGCTAATAAGGTGAATTTCCTATAAAATAAATTCTATAAACCCTAAAGAATAACCATTATTCATTATTCATCCATCATTCTTCCATCTCAAGTCAAGCAAGTTAGGGTTTCATCATTTCAAGTCATTAAGATAGCAATTTTAAAACATTCAAGGGCATTTTCTTGATGTTTTATTGTAGAAATTCAAGGTCATACATCATGGAAAGGAAATCAACTCCATTTTTGCATGCGTCCTAACATTCTTTCATCATTTTGGTTTAATTACCTAAAAGGGGTTTGACCAAGGGAAAATCGCATGCCCTAACATTTAAAATTTATCTCTCAAGTTTCTTGTATTTTTGTAGATTTAGGCATCTTGGAGGGTTATAAATCATTGAATATTGCATTTTAAATTTTCTTAAGTCATCTCTTCATTGGATAAGTCAAAATACCCACAAAAAGTCACTTTCAGGCCCAAATCTGACAGTTTCAAAACCGGTCACGTGAAGTAGAAAGTGTAGACTGAAAGCTCCTAATTCCACCTTGGAATATTTAGAAATTTAAAAGTGGACTCATTCACCATGGGTAGGAAATGAGTCCCACTTTTAGGCCTATTTTTTGTTTTTTACATTTTTAGATACCCTTTTGTCTGAAATTGGTTCTGGAATAGTTTTACAAAACTGGGACTAATTCACCCAAAATGGTGAATGAGTCCCACCAGGCCTAAAAATTAGGATTATCAACATTCTAGATGTCATTTCGAGCCTTCATCAATATCTCAGGTGCACACTTTCAGTTTCATCCATTTCTGTTTATTTTTGTTTACACTTCTAAGCATATTTGTATTACACAATGTGTTTTCAAAAAATTTGCATTTCAATAGTTTTACATTCTTAATCCATCAATTTTATCAATTAGTTTCATTTATATCATTGTATTTAGTCTTAATTTCATCATAAATATCTTATATTGAGTGAACCACCTAGATTTTGGGTGTGGGATCTATCTCTTTTCATTAGGTGAGTGACCCTCGTTGAGCAAAAAAGACAACATTCCTAACCATTAAATATCTATGCTTCATTTTGGTGAACCTTATTTTCAAATACTTCTATTTTCTTATTTTTAGGTCTTCATCATATATCTAGCCTTGCATTGACTTTGCATTAGGGTTTGTATTAGTTAATTGGCATGCTAGGTTTCAAGTTTTGCATTCATAAAAATTGCATTTAGGTTGCATTATAGGAATCTAAATTCATTTAATTTTTTTAAAAAAATTTCATTTTAAACTTAAGTCTACATCATAGCACTAAAAAAAATAGAAATCACTCAATTTTTTTTGAAAATTTTGAAAATATTCCATACTAGGACTCATTCACCACCTTGGGCGAATCATTCCCTTTTCACCCATAAAATTCCCCTTTACATAACTAAAAACTTTGTTTTTAAGCTTCTATTTGGTGCCTTTACCTATCTGTATCAGTTAACTAACTTTTTGTAACATTCATTTCACTAGATCTCACTTAAAATAGCTCATTTCATGCATTGCTCCATTTTACATTTGCATTTTGCACATGTCATTTTTCCAATTGGTGCATAGTGTAATCAGAAAATTACCTCGTTTCATATCTAAAAATTGCATTTCGTTTTAATTCATTGCATTACAATTTCCTTTCTTTTTTATCATAGCATGTTTTCTTTCAAAACATGTGGCTTTGATTTCATTAATAATGGATTGCATAAGGGTATGTGCAGGATCATCATGGAAAAAATATGCCCTTAAGTGGCAATGAAAATTCAAAAATTCAGAGTTAGGCAACTTGACGTAAAAAGTTGAATAAGTTATCTATATTACTTCAAAAATATGTAAGAATAGATTCTATAGAAAATTGAATGTAGTTTCTAAACTACTAGGTTTATTTAAAAAAAAAAATCTATTTGGTGAAAATTTGAAACTTCAATGCAGTAGTATTTAAATTTTAGGGAAAAAATAAGAAGTAGGTGTCTGTCTAACTACCCTAACCACAATAAAATGATAACATTTTTTTATAATATTTTTACATATAAGTAGAGGACTCATGTCCTGATGTGATGCATATTTTTTTGTAATTTTTTTCAAAGTAAATAATTAATTATGAATTTTTCATTACAACCTTTAAAAAATATAAAAACTTGTATGTTTGACCACCTTAACCTAGACAAAACTTCATGAAATTTTATTTTTCTTTTTCTAATCCTATAGTATGTGAAGTGTAGAATCTGATGCATGTTTCATATTCAAAAAATGTGGTACCATTTGAAAGCTATAGATGTTTTTGAATCAACCTATCAATTAATACTTTAGTCATAATTCAAATAGAAAATGAATAATAATTATTTATTAAATTCAAAGTAAAGCATAATTTATATTGGTGGAAAGCTGAGAATATCCTTTAAAAACCCTTTTCGTTTCATCAATTTTGGGTAAGAAAATAGTTTTCAGCCACATGGGCCATCATATCACTTACATATTGCCACTTTTTGGCCCATCATGATCCTGCACATACCCATAAATACAACATTCCCTCTTATGAGTTCAATTTTGATTACCACAATGAGGAGTTTAAGAAACATGATAAAACCCTTGGTACAATCCTTAATCTTACATTTCCCATTGGTGAGAATGGTAGTGTAGACAATCATCACAATCATACTTTTTCTTCTCCTGATACCTCTCCTATTAGTGAAAAGGGTATCTTGGTGAAGGATGTTACAAGCCTTGAAGGTCTTGATTTTCCATATCCTCATTCCTCTTTGGATGATGTTAGACAACATGAACATGAGATCATAGACACATTTCTAAATATCACCTTACTTAGTCTCCATAATCATTACAATCAAACTTTTCCATCTCTTAATATCCCTCCTCGATGTAAAGAGGATAGGTTGGTGTTAGAAGAAATCCCAATTAAGAATCATGAAACCCTTGATCCCCCCTTCCCTAATGCTTGTCCCATTTGGGAAAATCCATTTTAACACCATAGTGGTCCTTCTCTTGATGCCTCCCTCACTTGTGATGAAGCTACTTTACCCTTGGATAAACATATTAAAAGACAATGGACACTCAACTAATACCTTCTCATAATCATCCCCCTCTTAATAATCCCATCATTGATCATTCCCCTATTGGTGATGAAGTTATTGTGGAAGAACTAAGCCTTACCTATCAAGAATATGTGGCTTGTTGTTCTCCTAAGCACTCTTCTTCTAGGGAGAATATCATGGTACTAGGAAATGACAACAATAATAATGTGTCTTCCTTCAATAAAAAGGTGATTTTAGATTTCCATTTATTAGAGATACATCAAACCAAGACCATTAAGGTTATGAATGCTCAACTATCCATTAGATCCCCCTTGATCAATGGACCTCACACATGCCCCGTGGGACATCCTAAAAACCCTCTAATTCTCTACCCACCTTCACACAAACAATAAGATCAGAATAAACCTAAAATTATCCTTTACCCTCCTCAGAATAATATTTCACACAATTGAGTCATAATATAGTTGCTCATATGTATAATAGTTGAAACAATATGCAACCACCACAACCAACCCTGACACCCTTACCATTGCCTAACCCTATCCCACCTAACCCTTTCTTTCTTGGTTGTAAGGAGTATGATCTTGTCGAGCAATTTAAAAATACTCCTAAGATCTCATTATGGGACCTTATTCAAGCATTTCCTCACTATCACAACATGATCCAAACAACCTTACAACAAGTTCCTATCCCTTCTAATGTGCCACCAACTAATATAGAAGCCATGATTCAAGGACAACACATTAACATTGTTTTCTACCAAATTGAACTCCCCTCTTTGGATGTTGAAAAAAATGACTCTTTCATGATCATGTCTCAATACAAATGAAAAGGAATAAAGAGAACTCTAGTAGATACTAGTTCTGCCCTTAATGTATGTAGTGTGACCCTTCTAGATAGGCTTGGCATTGATCAATGAACCATTCAACCTAATTATTTCTCTATTAAGAGATTTGACAATGTTGAAAAAGAAATAGCTAGGGGTAATCATTATGCCTCTTATCGTTGGATTAGCCACCTTGAATACACCAATCCATGTTATGACTTATGAAATTTCATGCAATCTTATCTTAGGAAGACAGTGGATTCATGACATGAAAGGTATTCCTTCCACTCTTCATCGCAAAATAAAATACATCTACAACAACATAGTCCACACACTTGATGTTGATATTGAACCTGATAGTGTCTTACAACTTGAGAAAAATAAAAAAAATTCCTTAAACACATCAACATCAACTACACCGATGGAACCCGTACAATAGAACAACAAAGAACAACATATTGAACAAGTTTCCAAGCTATTAGAAGACGATTGGGGTTCCTTGAATTTAGAACATGAATTCATGGGTGAGTGCAAGATCATACACAAAGATTCAAATAGGGAAAATGAAAATGTAGACGATCCTTGGAAAGCATCCACCTCAACCACTTTAGACAAAGAAGTAAATTACACAAAAAACTTTGAAGCGCTTAATCACGAACAACCACCAACTTCCAAAGCAATGAAGAAACTTTATGGACGTGCTTATGAGATTATGCAATAACTTGGATATAGTGTAAAAGGATGTGGTGCTTGAGAACAAGGTATCTATAACACTATAGAGCTTAACACACAACAAACTACTTACGGTATTGGTTATCGCCCTTTGACTGAAATTTCCAAGCCTTCAATCAATGTCAACACTCTCACATGGCATTCTTCTAATTCAACCTTAATTGTAAAACATCCTAAACTGATAGACACTAGTGGTCTTGACTGTTCTCCTTTACAAGCCATCTAACCAAAAAATACACCTTCACTTAATGTCAATGTCGTCTCGCAAGACACTACTGATTTGCTTCTGATAGATTTTCCCTCCTATAAGAGTGAGAATAAAATCTCACAATCTAGAGAAACTTGTGTAAGTATGACATCTAATACTAAGAAAGATGTCTCTTTGATGCAAGCTACAAGACCACCTTCTACCATTGATCAAGAGGGAATCTTTTTGAGACTCCTCCAAGATCACATGATCACGCTTCCCCCTATAACTTGAAAGAAATGATCTTACAAGAATTCATTTTGTGCCTATCATAGAGTTCATGGTCACTCTACTAATGAATCTAATTTTTTGAGTTGTGTAATCCAACATCTTAAGGAGTTTGGTATGCTTCCCTCTATGGGGGGCACCTAATTCCTCTAATTGATACCAATTTTAACTCTACCATTCACCTCATCAATCATTTTGGCTCACCTTTGTCGTACACTAAGTGGGGGCAAGAGGTTACACAACCTTGTCCTTGTATGTCACTTGTTGCCTCCTTTGGCTACTTGTTATCCTTTCATGAACATATAAGAGCAAGCTTTGGATGTGGATGATAGGCCTTAAGTTGGCTTGCATGTGACATACTTCCCCTTTTCATGATGTAGTTACTCAAAAAACATATGACTTGGCATAGGACTTTCCAAGTAAGCTCTCATGTCCTCTTCTTCTACTTGAAAGCAATTGCTCTTAGTATTGGTGTTCACAACTGATTTAAAGTGGGGGGCATACATCATCACTCAAATTTCATTGTGTGATTTTATTTTTCTTGTGATTTCCTCTCTTGAAGCATTAGGTACAATGTTTCCTAGGATGCAACATTGCACTTGTCCTCTCTTGGAAACAAGATGAGATTTTTTGCACTTATCCTCTCTTGGAGACATTGAGCATGATGTTCCCCATGATGAGACATTGCACGAACTAGCCAAAATCCCTTTGAACAATCCTCGCACTATTCTATAATTACAATGTCTATGAGTGTCAAGCATATAAATTTTTTCTTACCTCATAGAGCTCAAAAATCATTTTCCTTTGTGGCACCTTGTTAAAGTTATCAAGAGGTATAACTTTGATATGGTTGAGTTGGAAGCCCATTTTGAGGCACGAATTTCCCTATAGCCACCTATGTGTTTGCGATTTCATACCAACTAGCGAATGTTTCTCACCTTTTGGGCCTTCTCACCTGGCGGATAGCCAAAAGTTCCATTGCATGAGAGTGAGTATGCATTTTTCCTTTTTGGACAAATAACCTAGATTTGATCCACAACTAGCTGGACAAATGATCGAAGCTTGATCCCCCCTTTTAATTTTAGTCTTTCTCTTCTTCCTAGTTCTTTCCATTGCATGATTATGTATCTTAATGGTTTGACTTAGGATCTTGGATCCTAGGGGCTTGACTACCTTCTTGATCTTTGAAATTATTTTTCATCTGCATCTATACACTCAAATCTCTCATGAATGTCTACATTAGTGTGAGTTTGAAGCAAGTTCATCTTCTCACTAAAGTAGGGGCTACATGTAGCATAAAAAAAAGGCAACTTGCTTGATTTTGGGAACAATTGATGATAGAATAGACTTAATGGGGCCTTGATTTAGTGTTGAGAGGTGTTTTTCACATCCACACTAGGTCTTGGATACTTTGAAATGCATTTAATGATGTATTGTAAAGGTGTGTAAAGTGTTGTGAAGGACTTTCATGATTTTCTAGACTTAATGAACCCATATTCCCTTAATTCAACATTATAAAATCTGTTTAATTGCATTATCACATCAATCTATAAGCCTTGTGAATTAAACTTAATGTTAATCTAGTTTTGTAATGTGTCTTGCACATTCACATTGGATGTGCCTTCCTAGGCTATGTGGACCTCATTTTAATGTTGTAAAGTGTATTTAATCACACTTTCACATTGAATTCTATGTCCCAAGCCCTAATTGACCTTTACATCATCACTAATAGGCCCCTATTACCCTATATTATGCACCTTGAGGCAATATTTGATCAAATAACCAACAAAGTCATAATATAAACCTTATTTCCTTATTTCCTAGCATCCTAGTTGTCAAATGGGCCCCACTTGGACTAATTCACCACTTGTGGTTAATGAGTCCCTACAAGGAGGGACTAATTCACCCAAGGTGGTGAATGAGTCCCATTTGGCCTAATTTTGACCTTTGAGTGGGAAATTTCTGAATTTAAGTTTTGTTCTTCTTCATGTTGGCCTTGGGGATCCAATTTATAGGATAATAAGGTGAATTTACTATAAAATAAAATCTATAAAAACTAAATCATAACCATTCTTCATTATTCATCCATCATTCTTCCATCTCAAGTCAAGCAAGTTAGGGTTTCATCATTTCAAGCCATTAAGATAGCAATTTTCAAACATGCAAGGGATAATTCTTCATGTTTGCTTCAAAAATTCAAGATCAAACATCATGGAAAGGTAATAAAATCCATTTTTGCATGCTTCCTTATATTCTTTCATCATTTTGGTTTAATTACCTGAAAGGGGTTTGACCAAGGAAAACCCCCATGACCTAACATTTAACATTTCCCTCTATTGTCTTGTGTGCTTATAGATTTAGGCATCTTGGAGGATCAGAAATAATTGAATATATAATTTCAAATTTTCTCAAGTCATCTCTTCATTAGATAAGTCAAAATACCCACAAAAAGTCACTTTCAGGCCTGAAACAGATAGTTTCTGAATCAGACACCTGAAGAAGCAGAAAGTGCAGACCAAAAGCTCTTGATTCCACCTTTGAGTATTTAAAAGTTCAAAAGTGGACTCATTCACCATGGGTGGTGAATGAGTCCCACTTCTAGGCCGATTTTTGGTTTTCTACATTTTTAGATACCCTATTGTTTGAAATGGGTTCTGGAATAGTTTTATAGAACTGAAACTGATTCGCCCAAAATTGTGAATGAGTTAAACCAGGCCTAAAAATTAGGATGATCAACATTCTAGATGTCAATTCTAGCCTTCATCAATATCTCAGGTGTACACTTTCAGTTTCATCCATTTTTATTCAATTTTGTTTACATGTCTAGGTGTTTTTGTATTACACAATGTGTTTTCAAACAAGTTGCATTTCAATAGTTTTACATTCTTAATCAATCAATTTTATCAATTAGTTGCATTTACATCATTGTATTTAGTCTTAATTTCATCATACATATCTTATATTGAATGAACCACCTAGATTTTGGGTGTGGGATCTATCTCGTTTCATTAGGTGAAAGACCCTAGTTGAGCAAAAGAGACATAGCATTCCTAACCCTTAAAACTCTATGGTTCATAGGTATTGAGTATATATGAATCATTAAGACTTTATGATGTCTTGTAAAGGTGTTGTGAAGTGTTGTAACACATTTTCACACTTTTCTAGACTATCCTTATTATAATTCACCTAAATAACCCCTTTTTATCACTTGCCAAGTTTTATTTCAAAGTTTTGAAACAAAATTTCATCTTTTTCTAGAATTTTTATCAATAAATACACCTTTCGTTTGCTTTATTTAGATCCTTTATGCATTTATAGGCCTTAATTAAGTGCATTCTTAAATATAAACTTGACAAACATTATTTAAGACAAATTATTTCTCGAAACCCATTCATATGCCTTGAGTGGGACCCATTCGCCGCTAGGGGTGAATGAGTCCCTTTTGAAAAAAAATTAAAATAAGTTCAAATTACTCGTGGGTTTTTATTTCTTAAGACCTAAGGTTGGCCTATGATGTATTTTTAGGAAATGAGGGCATAATTTTGTATAAATATATGATTTTCCATTCATTTTAACCCCCATTCATTCCATTCATCAACATAATTCATTCATGCATCATAGCATTCTAGCATCTTCATCATTCAATCAAGCATTCAAGCATCTTGGAGTAGCATATCTTCCAACTTCAACATCAAGGATTTGGTGAGTTTATGACATTGCATGTTATTTTTTCATCATTCTATCTTGATTCCATTTCATTATCAATGGTTTGATTACCAAACTAGGGTTTGACCAAGTCAAACCCCTATACTCTAATCCTCAACACTTTTTTCCCCCTTTTCATGTGTATTTTGCAAGTATTGTATGCATATTTGTCAAAGAAATAAGTTGTAAAAGTGTCATCAAATTATCAAAGATCATTCGAAGTCAACAAAACCCTATTTGAACCTTGCAAAACACTTTCCCATATATTTTTCTAGATTTGGATCCGTAAAACTGTTAGTTAGAAAAGTGTGCATACCAAGACCCACAGAGTTGACCCTTGAATTTTTAGGAATCTATAGGTAGAATAATTCGCCATCTGTAGTGAATGAAACAAACTACTAGGCTAGAAAAAGTGTTTTTTGAAGTTATGTGGTCGCGACATCTCGAAACTTGTTTTGGCAGTTTTCACCAAAAATAAAACTAATTCACCATCTATGGAAAATGAGTCCTAGTGGGCTTCAACATTAATCTATGTAGCATCCTAGAACCTCCTTGCATTAGCTTCAGCCTCTAGGTGCACCTCATTGAGTTTCATTAAGTTTTGTTATTGATTTTTTATGTTTTTAGTTCATTTTGCATATCATAGTGTGCTTTCCAACACTTCATATTTCTTATTTTTTTCATTCATAATTGATAGATTTTGTTAAGTTTCTACATTTAGATCATCTCATCTAGACATATTTCATCCACATTACATTAATCTTGAGTGTGAACATAACAGTTTGTACCCTATTCCTTTCCTTTTAGGTGAAAGATCCTAGAAGTGGAAGAGACTATCAGGGTACCAAAACCCATGTTTACATTTTGGTGAATCCATCCTTAGAACATTTTTACTTTTGATGTTAGTGCATTTACATCCTAGGGCTAGCTTGCATCAACATTGTATTAGGTTTTGCATTGTTTTGCATCCTAGGGTTTTCACAATTGCATTAGTGAAAAGATCATATAGATTCCATCTTTGCATTTCCAATCATTTAAAAAAGACAAAAATTTTGTATTTGCATCATAGTTTTGCATCAGAAAATCTAAAAAGCATAAAATTCATCTTAAATTTTCCAAAAAATTTCAAAATAATTCAATCCTTGACTCATTCGCCACCTTGGGCGAATTAGTCCAGTTGCACATTTTGCATAGTAATTTCTATCATTTTCTGTGCATTTTTTTCATTTTTGTTTTATGTTACTGCATTCTATTATAGTTTCCAAATTAGTTATTTTATTCCATTTCTTGCATTTAGTTTGCTTTCACTTATTTGTATCATGGATTTTTTCTTTGATAAGTTTTGGATGTCATTAAAATCTTTAGTAGACATGTCAAATTGTGCCTTTGGAAATGATCCTAATGACCTTGAGCTTCCTCGTGCTCCTTCAACTCCTCATGATTTTCCTCATGATGTTGACATCATTGGAGAAGACGAAAACATGAATAAGTTCTTAAACGAATTCCTTGACAACCTCAAAGCTAATGCATCCTTTCTATCCATCCATGAAACAATTAGATCTTCCTATTGGATCACCTCCTGATATGTTTGGGTATTTACATCCTGAAACAAATAAAGGGCCTAAGTTCCCTCCATTAGGTGGACCTAGTTCTTCTACACAAGCAACCCCTAAACAATACTATGATAAAAAGTTACACACACACCAATCAACCTTGAAGAAAATTATGGAAAATGTTTTACTATCTTAAGCAAGCAAGGTTGTGACATAACAATTGACAATGAAATCCATCAATTTTTTGATCAATTAAAAATTGAGGAAAACACAAAGGGGATAGGCTATCACAATCCCCCTCATGACTATAAGCCTCCAAGAGAGCATCCTAGGATTTGTAATGATGGCACAATGATCTTTGACTCTCCCCCTAATTTGAACATCTTTCTTCCTCCTAAACAACCCATGACTAATAACAATCATAAGAATGTACAAGAATCCCCATGGGTCCTCTTCCTCCAATTCATGAAACCGTTGAATCTAGTAAATGCAAATGACCTTACAAGTTGAAAAAACCAAAGTTTCCTCTCCATCCACCACTTGAATGTGAAAGGAAACTACAAATACTTTTAAATAGAGGACTCGTCATATTACCACCTATTAATAGGCTAGTCATGCATCCTAAAGATTCCAATGTACCCTATTGTAAATACCATCATGATTTTGGACACCAGAACAATGCGTGTAGGACATTGAAGGAAATACCGAGTAAGTACCACTTCAATGACATTGACTGCTATCCCATAATCCCATAGTACACTTTCCCACTCCCTAACATCCAAGATTTGTAGAATCTTCCATTCTCACTATTGCATGACCATTTCCCATCACCTATCTTGGCTCAATCTCACCTTGCACGAGCAATGGAGGAAAGAAGTTGATTAGCCTTGTCTTAGTAATGCATTTTTCCTTGTCCCCTAGCTATGTTTTTTACTTTCCACTTATCTTGATTGAGATTGGAAGATGGATGACTTGCTAGATGGTTGACTTGCATTTTCCTTACTAGCCTTTACATTTTTCTTTTCATTTTGATGTGATTGCATGTGCATAATGTGATCCCTCATGATGTGTTGTTCTCTCTCTCTCTGTCATTCCTCTATGTGTATCTTCATTCTTCTATATGTCATACATTTCTTTTTCCTTTCCCTTTTCACTTCTTTTTTGTGTTTTCCTTTTGGGGATGACACAAAGCATTGAGACACCCTATGTATCTTCCATGTTGACCCAAGAGGTCTTTCTATTTTCCTTTTGGGGATGACACAAAGCATTGATATGCCCTATGTGTCTTCCATGTTGACCCAATAGGTCTTTCTATTTTCTTTTTTCTTTTGTTTTGTTTTTTCCTTTTGGGGATGATGCAAGGCATTGAGACTGAAATGTCTCTTTCATGTTAACCCAAAATCATTTTCCTTTTCTTTCACCTTTTTGTTTTCTTTTTGCTTGTGTTTCCTTTTGGAGATGATCCAAAGTGTCGAGAAACCCCATGTATCCTCCATGTTGACCCAAAATGGAATCTTTTTCTTTTGTTTTCACTCTCTTTGTATCACTCTTCTATTTCTATTTGTATTTAATGAATGATGATAGTTCAGAGCTCTTTACAAAACATTGCAACAAATAACATACTAACCCCAAATCCATAGATCCCTTATGTGTTTGGTATTTTTTGTTTTTAGGGTAACTCCTTCCTTTTTATTTTTCCCTTCTCTTGCATGACGTAGACTTATTCGGAAATGTATGACTTGGCATAGGGGATTTCCATGTTGCCTCTCATGTCTTCTTTTACTTTGCATTTTCCATTTGCTACTTTAAGGTAATTTCTCATAGACTGGTGTGTAGTAATTCCTTTAAAGTGGGGGCATACATTGGCATTATTCATTATTCATTTTTCTTTTTCTTGCTTCTTAGTGCAACCTTGTTATTTCATATGATGCACTTGTCATTTTGTGGATTAAATTGGGTGTGATTTCCTTCACAAAGTGAGAATGATCTATCTTAACATATTACATTCCTCTTAGTGGCTTGATGCGACACACTGCATCCCATAAGTTGCAAATATTTTATCCTTTGATTGGTCCTCTCCTGGAGACATTAGACACAATGTTCCCTAAGTTATAGACCTTGCATGAACTAAGCAATAGTCCTTTGAATATTTGTTTGAATATTACATTTTTCATTTATATGGCCACCTTGCATAACACAACTTGCATTCCTGTGGCTCCATTGAATTTATTCATTAGTTCTAAGCATACAAAGCTTTGCTTGTCTCATGAAACTCAAAAGAAAATTTTCCTTTGTGGCACCTTATTAAAGTTATCAGTTGGTATAACTTTAATATGGTTGAGCAAGAAGCCCATTTCGAGGCCTGAATTTTCCCCATAGCCACCTATGTGTTTGTGAGTACATACCAGCCAGGAGTGTATGTTTCTCACCTTTTAGGATTTCTCACCCAACGGACAACCATGAGTTCCATCACCCCAAAGTGAGTTTGCATTTTATTTCCAGAAAAAAACAACCTAGATCTGATCCATAATAAGTTGGACAAAATGATCCAAGCTTGATCTGACATTCTCTCTTTCATTATTTTTCATCATTTTCATGTGTGTTCCTTTGTGTTTTTATTTGGTTTACCATGGGATCTTGATCCTAGGGGCTTGATCATCCATCGTGATTATTGTTCTCACATCTCACCAAGAATTAGTGCATTTGGACACCTCTTAATTGCATGTTCGACTACTTTAGTGTGAGTTTGAAGCAAGTTCATCCTCTCACTAAAGTGGGGGCTAACATTGGACATGGAAAAAGTAACCCTTCTACTTTTTCTTGGCTTTCCCCTCCTCATGCTTAATAGGCTTGATTTTTCCTTGATTTAATATTGCAATGTGGCCCACACATTCACATTAGGTCTTGAATCTTTATGAATCATTAAGACTTTATGATGTCCTGTAAAGGTGTTGTGAAGTATTGTAACACATTTTCACACTTTTCTAGACTCTCCTTATTATAATTCAATTACATACCCCTTTTTATCACTTACCAAGTATTATTTTAAAGAGTTGAAACAATCTTTCACATTCTTCTAGACTTGTTATCAATAAATAAACCTTTATGCTTTATTTGGCCCCTTTATGCACTTACATGCCTTAATTAAGTGTATTTTTAAATATAAATCTAAAAAACATCATTTAAGACAACTTAATTCTTGACACCCATTCACATGCCTTGAGTGGGACCCATTTTACTCTAGGGGCGAATGAGTCCCTCTTGGCACAAAAATCAAAATAAGTTCAAATTATTGGTAAGTTTTTATTTCCTAACACCTAAGGTTGGCATGTGATGTATTTTCAGGAAATTAGGGCATAAGTATATATAAATATATGATTTTCTATTCACTTTTACCCCCATTCATTCCATTCATCAACATAATTCATTCATGCATCATAGCATTCTAGCATCTTCATCATTCAATCAAGCATTCAAGCATCTTGGAGTGACATATCTTCAAACTTCAATATCAAGGGTTTGGTGAGTTTATGACATTGTATTTTATTTCCTCATAATTCTCTCTCTATTCCATTTCATTATCAAGGGTTTGATTACCAAACTAGGGTTTGACCAAGGAAAACCCCTATAATTTAACCCACAACACTTTTTTCCCTCTTTGCATGTGTATTTTGTAGGTCTTGTATGTAGATTTGTCAAAGATATAGGTTTTAAAAGTGTCATCAAACTATCAAACATCATTCAAATTCAAAAAAACCCTATTTGAAGCTTGGAGAACAATTTCCCATCAGATTTTCTAGATTTGGATCCAGTAAGCTATTAGTCAGAAAAGTGCAGACCAAGACCCACAGAGTTGACCCTTGAATTTATAGAAATCTGTTGGTGGACTAATTCACCATCTATGGAGAATGAGTCCCACTGCTAGGATGGAAAAATTATTTTCTAAATTTTTGTGTTACCAACATCCCAAAACCTATTTTGGCAATTTTCACCAGAAACATAACTAATTCACTGTTTGTGGTGAATGAGTCTCAGTGTGCTTCAACATTAATCTCTGTACCATTATATAACCTCCTCACATCATCTTTCAGCCTCTAGGTGTACCTCATTGAGTTTCATGAGTTCTGTTATTATTTTTTTGTGTTTTAGTTCATTTTGCATATCATAATGTGTTTTCAAATGCTTCATATTTCTTAGTTTTGCATTCAAAATCAATAGATTTTTTTCATTTTCTGTAATTAGATCATCTAATCTAGGAATATTTCATTCACATTACATTAATCTTGAGTGTGAACATAGATGTTTGTACCCTATTCCTTTCCTTGTGAAAGATCCTAGAAGTGGAAGAGACTATTAGGGTACCAAAACCCATGTTTACAATATGAAAATCAATGTAATTTCAATGTTCTTTTGAATGAAAAAGTAAAACTCTACCCTAATTGGTTAGTACCTTATGTCATCAATGAAAACTATGGATCTGGAGCCTATACATTAATGAAAATGGATGATACACCCCTAAAAGAACATATCAATGCCATGCATTTGCACATTGGTATTATGCATAACATATTCTCTTTGGAATGGTGTGTTAAAGTAGTGTTTTTATATTAAGTTGATAGTTTCTATTTTATCTCGCATTGCTTCATTCTTTGATAAATGATAATAGTGCGTCTTAAAGTCTAAGGTGATTTTTTAGTTATTTTCAATTATCAATTTAGTTGCCAAACCATTTAAAAGAAATCCTCGTGTGTTGCATTAATTAAGATCCTTATATGCATGTAATATTATGATATCATAGGTGTATTTAAGTTAGCATAGCATACATCATCACAATGTAGCATCTAACATAAATTTAAAAGTCTTAATTAGATCACATAAACATTAAATTGTGGAGATATTTATTAAAAATTATTGTAAAAGATATTTAATAAATCACATTTGACATTTAATTCAACTTAAGCTCATAAAAACATAAATGCTCATATATCATATATATCATCAAATTTTTAGGTACATATATGAATAAATACAATTCTAATAGGGCTTGTGACTACTAGACCCCTAGGCACCTGGTGGTGGCCCTTGTCAAGAGATGGTGGTATGTGAACATGTTCTGCTCAAGGACCCCATGGCTACTTAAAGGCCTTGCACTTCTCCTCTCACCTCAGCCTCTCATATGAGTGCCTCGATGTGCTCCCACTCCATGCAATCCATCTCTACTTGTAGTCTAGCGATATCTCTCTCTAGCCCTGAGATTTATGTTCAGAGGGAAGACTCTATCCCGCTATTTGATGGACCTCGAGAGGCTTAGAGCTCATCCTTGAATGCACTCTATAGTGTATAATTTTTTCCTACAACTAGGTTAGCATGTCTAGTAGCCCTCTCATACATTGTCCACAATCTAGAAAACTCCCCAAAGAGATCTACATGTTTACCTATGAAAGGTGGGGAAACATACTCTAAAGGTAGATCATCCTCCATGCATAGTGCATACATCATCTCTACAGTAACATGTTGATAGAGCTCACAACAATCTTGCATGGACCCTACAAGATGGAAAAAATAAGGAATATCAGTACACATCATCATCATCACATATATATATACACAAAATTAACAGAGGGTAACAAAAGCATAAATATCAAATTATCACCTAGATTTCCAATCCACTAGTCAAGGTATAACTATATAGTGGTGGTACCCTTCCATGTGGGAGGTGTGAATGGCCTGTTACTTCTCACCTCCTCACACCCATGGGTGTGGATCTTTGATCTGGCTGTGACATGTGATCTATTGACTCTAGTAGGGGGTGTATCTCTCCTATTGGGGGAAATTGTGTCCTCTATCTCATCGACATCCTCACTCATAGACTAGGAATCCTCCTACTCCTCATCCTCATTTGTACCTAGAAATATGTTAGGAATGGTGTTGTCATCATCTATATCTCTGACTACCTCCTCATCATCCCTATCCTCCTTACAACCTGGTAGAGGTCAGGTGTGAACTACAAGGTAGTGAATAGGAAAGATAAGAGTTGGTCATGTTGCAACCCACCACTCATCATAGGCCTGAGTAGTGCCTACATCATCAACGTAAGAGATTGGGGGCATTCCATTGTCCTCATCCTCTAAACCATTAATGTATACATCCTCAATAGTAATTTGATGACTATCCCTAGGCCTAGGAGCACTCTATGTTGATATTTGATACATCGATTTGGCCCATGGTGGAACTTGAACATGTCTAAACTAACATAAGGAATGATTATAGTAGAATGGTCTCACTATGTAATTGTGTCTGCCTAGAAGAAACCAGTCATGTTGCTGCCTGACTAGATTAGGCATGTCATCCACCCACTAGGGAATATGAAGATATGGTCTCCAAATGATATCATCATCATCTAGTCGATCAAATCTAATGTACTAGTGTAGTAAATTTTCCTCCTACCATGGCCTCCTCAATGCATAGTTGAAGGACTATGGTTAACCCATGGCCACTATGGTAGGAAAGCTTCTTAGTCTAATATGTGTGATGTGCTTGAAGTACCAAACCTACAAGAGTGTACAATGTACAATGTTTTCCATCTTCTAGTACAAAAACCACCCTAGATCATAGTATAGAAGTGCAAGCATGCTATGAACCTACATATAAATGGTCCTGTGCTCATCCATGTCCCTAATGATATGTAAAATTACACCATCTAAATGTGTTCCTTGACCATCTACTACTAATGTGAGCGCTATAGAAAATAAAGAATATCACCTTACATCTATCTAAAATATTGCTCCTTCACTGAGTGCACACTCTTAGCCTAGATAAGAATCCATAGGATGCAATGTACATCCTCTAGAGTGATAATCATCTCACCCATCAGAAGATTGAAGGTACATGTGTCAATGTCCCATCTCTCTACTGGGGCCATAAGCATAGCATTGTGGTACCTCATAGGTGGCATGAGGTACACCCAAAACAATCCTACATCCTGTAGAAGGCTAATCTCCTCCTCTGATAGTCACAAGATCAACTCTCAAAGGAAACAAAACTATTTCCCTTTGAGGTGCTGTCAGGCTCAAGGAGGAATCTAAAGTAACAAAATACAAAAAATTAATCGTAAAATTTATTAATTAAATAACCTTAAAGTTTCTCTAAGGTTTGTTATGGCAAATTTGGACACTTATTCCATTTTTTGATAGGGGTCTTTAAAACTTTAGACAATTTTGGACACTTTGTACCAAAGTGGGAGATTTTGTGCTAGAGTGGGACACTTTGCACTAGTAATGGACACTTTGTGACAAAGATGGATGCTTTGCGCAAATCTTTTCCAAGGTCCTAAAATTACTCTAAATACATGAACAAGTATAGTAAATGCATGAAAATTATGAAAAAGCATAGAAAAATCCACTCACTGTCTGTCAAAGTGTGCCTCGTACCACCTCATCATGAACAACGTCTAATCTAGGGGGCTTGTAGGTTCATCGGCTCAACATCCTAGATCACTCTACACCAAGGTAATTTGGAAAAATGTAAATGTCAAATGAATAGTAAAAAGTGTCACTTTCATTAAGTATATAGTAAACCCTAGTAAATAAAGCTTATTTTATTTTACGGGAATTTTATTTAAATTAGCATATTGGGGGCTAGAGGACTCCATTTTCAATGTTGTTTATTGCATTGGATTCATAATTCTAGTCCCAGTCTCATCAAATATCTATCACTATGTGGTATGGTACTTGAAAATACCCTATGGTATGACTTAGGTATTTTGATGTGGTTTCATATTCACCTTGATTCTACCTGCATAAAGCAAGCAAAATTAAGGGGGGCATACATCTACCCTTGAATTCAATTCTTCATAAAAGTTTGATAAGAGGATTTTTTAACGACTAATGAATCTGCATTCCAGGATGTGGTCCTTAACATTTTGGTTTTGAAAGTAACTATAGTGGGGGCTTCATTCTCCCTAATGAATCCATATGAGTATCTTTTTTATAGAAGCATTATTTCCTTTAGCTTGCATATGCACGTAGTATCATATGGCTGCTAAAGTGGGGTTAAATGTAGTGTAGAAAAAAGTATCCTTTTTTCACACTTAATTTGGGAATGAATAATTAATAATAAAATGGACTTAATGGTTCCTTATTTATAGTGATTTTTTTAGTAGCTAATATTCACCAATTAGCTAATAGTTGAAAATTGGGAATCCAAAATTGGCTAATAGTTCAAGGTATAACATGGCTTGAATCACCATATTTTTTACAAAATTTTATTATAGTCTTATTTAAATCACCAAATAATTTATTTCATTAAAAAATTTAACTCAAAAAAATGCCATAATATTTGTTATATGATTAGATCAAATTCGCCTAAATTTTATAAATTATAGTAGAAATTTATATTAATTCACCAATAGTATGTCATAATCATTAGTTTCTTTAGGACAATATTTCATATATTTAGTTTCCACCATTGATTTATAACATAATATAGTGGTCCTTGTTGTATTCCATGAGGTAAAATATACCCATGATCCATAATTCTCCTAGGGCCCACAATTTTGTGTCTCATGAGCATTATAGATTGTGGCTAAATTTTACCTTACATAGTACAATGAGGGTCATTAGATCAATGATCTAAAAGAAATTTTGAGGCCCATGAGAATTATAGATCATGGTTACATTTTACCTTGCAAAATACAATGAGGGCCATTATATTATATTTTAAAATAATAGTGAAAAGTAGATATTATAGTCTACCCCTTCAACCCATCGATAATTTTCACCCTCAGGCCCCTACTTTTCCATGAGAGTTATTTTTGGATTGGATAGATTTTCCATCATAACAAATGCATTTTCCTATTATTTTTCAAGATTCGCTAGAGTTTTCTACAAAATTTTAGTGATGTAAAAAAATCGCGAATAAATTTATTTATTTGTTTTGAAAAAAAAGGAAAGATTTTTCAATAGAAATTAATACTTTTTCCTAAAAAAAATGAAAGATTTTCCAGGATTTTATAACTTTTTTTGAGGGGGATTTCTTAAAGTTATCAGTACAGTTATTTAGAGTGTTGTAAAGTTTATATTTAAATTTTCACACTAATCTAGGGCTTTATTAAATAGTTGAGGTCAAATTTCCTTAATTGGCCCCTTTAATTCAAATCCAAGCTCAATTAATTACAGATTCGAAGGGAAAAAACCTAACACTCTTGAATAATATTACACTACACTTAATTTTACAAGGTATGTGTCCTAGGCTAGAGACCTAGGACCCATTCACCACTTGGAAAATGTGTCCTCACTAGGTCCTAGGACCCTCTTTTCACATAAACTTTAACATTCCCCAAAGTGTGTTGTAGCTAAGTGTGCTAGGACCCATTTTCCATGTGGTGAATGGGTCCTCACTTAGATCTAGTACCCCTGATTTGGATATGTTTTTGGTGGGGTTTTAATGATTTCAAATCCTATCTATCTAATATCAGATTGTGATATTTGAATTTTTATATTTAAGCTTAAGTTAATTATAAATATAAGGTAATTTTATTATGTTTCAACTACTTTTTCAAGAGTTCAAATCCTAATAGCAAGCATTCACATTTGAGGAGCAAGAAAGAGTGAAGTCTTGGAACAACATTACAGTGTTTGTGCAATTCTTCAAGCTCATTTTTTTTTCAAAGATCAAGCATTATTGAAGAAGTGATGATAGACGCCTATGGAGAATCATGATGGATTCTAGGCTTTGGGAGGTGCACAAGACATACACCCAAGCCTAATGACTTTTTTCCTAAGTGATTACATCTTCTATTATCATTCTAATTTCAACCTGAAGAGAGGTATGATGAGATTTGTGACTTATTAAGGGGATTTGGGATCTCCTGAAGTAGGTATTTTGAATTATTCATGTTTCATTCTAGGTTCCTATTCTAACACAATTGAGCAGGGTTTATTTGCATCATTGGAGATCTTAATCTTATAAAAACTTAAGGTTAGGATTGTACACACTTTATGTTTCATATTTATATTAATCATCAAGGTTTAATTACCAAACTTGTGGTTTGACTGAAGTAAACCCCTATCAACCAACAAACATCAGGGTATGTGCAGGATAATGATGGGCCAAAAAGTGGCAATATGATTGATATATGGCTGAAGACTTTGTTTTTACCCAAAATTGATGAAACAAAAAGGGTTTTTAAAGGAGATTCTCATATTTCCACCAATATAAATTATGCTTTATTTTGAATTAAATAAGTAATTATTAGTTATTTTCTATTTGAATTACAACTAAAGTCCTGATTGATAGACTGATTGAAAAACATCTATAGCTTTCAAACAATATCACACTTTTTGAATCCAAAACATGCATCACATTCTATGTTTCACATACTATAGGATTAAAAAAAGAAAAAATGAATTTCATGAAGTTTTGACCAAGTTAAGGTGGTCAAACATACATTTTTTTATATTTTTTAAAAGTTGTAATAAAAAAATCATAATTAATTATTTATTTGGAAAAAAATTACAAAAAAAAATGCATCACATCAAGACATGAGTCCTCCACTTATATCTAAAATATTGTAAAAAAATATTATCATTTTATTGTGGTTAGGGTGGTCAGACAAGCACCTACTTAGTTTTTCCCTGAAATTTAAGTACTACTTCATTGAAATTTTCAAATTTTCACCATATATATATATTTAGAAAAACTTAGTAGTTTAGAAACTACATTCAATTTTATATAGATTCTATTCTTACATATTTTTGAAATAATATAGACAACTCATTCAAATTTTTACGTCAAGTTGCCTAACTCTAATTTTTCTGAATTCTTTGCCATGTAAGGGCCTATTTTTTCCATGATGATCCTGCACATATCCATCAATTTCTTTTTTGTAGATTATTAGAAAATCTAAATTTGAAAGCGAATATTTCAAGTTATAGGAAATAATTGTAGGTCTACAGCTTCAAGGTCATATTCAAAGTTTTCTAGTGGAGCCTATCAGGACCCATTCGCCACTTGGCAAATGAGTCCCTATTAGGCTTTTTTGGGGCAACAAATTTTCATTATTTACAAGCTATAGTTCCTAATTCAAATCCCCTCGTAAGAGTATACCAGACCCATTCACCACCTAGAAAATGAGTCCCTAATAAGGTTGTAGAAATAATAGATTTTGACCAGATGCACAACATTCCTTATTCTCAGTTTTTCCAAAAAAATCATTGATTCGTTCTATTTTGTGATTGATTTCTTCATTGCATTTTGTAGACCTAAAATTAGAGTTGTTTTTCTAATTTAGATTCTTCTCCCATAGGTGTGATTTGATTCACCACTCGATCCTTGGATAAAGAAGAAATTTCAAGATCCCAAACGTTGATTTGATTCACTTTCTTGGGTTGATAGTTTCTTCATGGTTTGGATCTCATTTCTTGAATGGAAATAAGGAAAATTAGGGTTACCTCATAGCCCCCTTTTTCCTATGTTTCATGTTTTAGTGAACCTATGGGAGATTAAGGTAATGTTTTAAAATAATGCTACCACATAAGGGTATGATGTAGGATATTTTAATGAAGGTTGCATATTTTTAGTTTCCAACTCAATTTTTGTGTGGCATTGTCTTTGTTGGCACTACAAGAGTATCAAAAATAACACATAGTAATTTAGTTTTCAAATAATAAGAGAAATAAAGACAAATGAGTTTAGTAGTACTAATTCCAATTGAAGATACATTTCAACCCAATGTATCCTATGATAGAGTGACACCTCATTTTTAGAGTCCTATGCACTTGTTATCATATATTTTTAGAAGAAAAGGGGTTGTAAACATATATGATTCCAACTAGTGTTAATAGGAGGTTGAGGATCTTCTATAGCTTGTAAATATGTATTTACTTTCTTTAGTGCAACAAATATGAATTTTGACACTAAGTATATGAGACATGTCACATAATAGAATAGAGTTTGGAGGTCATCTAGGGAGGATAGATGTTGGTATAACATTTTATGTTTCTTAAAAATTAACACAATATATGCATATGTTTAGCTTTGATCTATACAAATACTAGAAAAGATATGAGATCAAAATTATTTATCAATGTTTGAAGTTATAGAAAACATGGAAAATTATAAACCATAGGGTTGTGGCCATGTTTTACATATCCATATATACTAAAAATGACATATAAACATGGAGGCTAGCACAACATTTGAAATCCAATAAAAAGGGCATTCTATATCGCAACTTTGCAAAATGGAGGTAGTGTGGGAGATACAAGAATAATCACCAATATTATGTTATACATGTTCAAATATGGAGTGAGAATATTCAAAATTGTCATGATCTTATATATCTCTTGGTAGGAAATTACTAGGTTGATCAAACAACAAAATTTAAAGAGAAAAACATACATGCAATTTTATAGAATAATCATAATGTAAAGATTATAGACATAATACAAGATTATATGTTGGGAAAGCCACATCTCGAAAGGAATCCAAACTCGATGTATCAAATAAGAATGAAAATATTACAATACATTTATAGAGTGTACATAGATACTTCTAAAATATCAAACTCCTACAGTACATCCTCCATGTGTATAAGCATATAAGAACACATACTATACCATGCTTCACAAATGAACCCATAAAAAAAGCCTAAACAGATGCTTGCCAAACCAAATAGCCAAGTATCCAACTACCCAACCAATAAACTTTCTTTTATAAAATCAAACTTATGAAAAAATAAAAAATAAAAAATGAATAAAGGTAAAGCCATAATCACAGAAAACCATTGACCCCATGGCCTCAAGATCCATTCATGAGATCACTCAACTCATGCCAAAATTTGTAAAATTTACAGAAGAGAGTATTACCTATTACGAACTCTTCTCACATAGCAATTTCTAAATTCAAAATAATTTCTCAAATATTTCCATCTGTGAAGTCTTTCACCGTTACCGTGGAAGCCCGCTTGCAAGAAGCCGCTGACGCAATCCGACAAAAGAAGAAACCGTCAACATTTTGGCAATCCTTACCCTGAGGATCCGTATGCTAACCAAACATGAAGAGCGCTCAAACATCCTATACGTCACTGGAATTCATGACAACGTATCCATCAACAGACTTCTCACCCATCTGACCACAACCATTATACGCTAGGATCAAGGGACAAACGCTTCCCTCACAAGCCTAATGAGTCGCCAAGCAACCATTATTAAGACCTGAAAACATATGCATACAATGCACACACAGAAGATAGGGCTTTGGCGCTGGAGCAAAGGTGAAACCTACATTACGTCCATGATGCCAGACATGCAACATGCAGATATCAGTGATTGCATCAAAAGGAGTACAAAGCTCACATAGATCATCGTTCACAGAGAAGAATAAAAGGTTTCTGACAATAATGGGGATGATCTCTGGATATTTTTCAGGTAGAGAACTCTACAGAAAGTCGAGAGGCATGACGAGAGCAAATAGTTAATTATATATTATTATTATTATTATTATTCAAAGTAATGCATGAAGTGTAAAATGTGCTAGTTGAATTGAGTCATTATCATTTTAAGCTATTGCTTCATTTTAATAGAAGTTAATAGAAGTGCGAGTCAGTATTATATATTTACTTTGAAATAAATAAATGTATTAAAATTATTTTTTATTTTTTATAATATAGTAAAAATAAAATAATAAAAATATTTGATATTTTTAATTAATCTTATAATAAAAGATTTATAAGTTAATTAATAATGTATATTTTCATTTAAATTGAGGTCGTTAAGGGTGAGGCCGCTAGTTTGGTTGGCTAAAAATTTTCTGTTGCTGGAGGTCGCCGCCGGTCATGTTAAAAAGTTTATTAGGCACACTGTAGTTTATAAGAGTCGTAATACCCGATTAGATTTTGGTGAGATTCCCTCCCCTTAATAAAAAATTATAGAATTAAATTTCAGCGATGATCATGCAATAATCTAAATAGAATATAAGCTTATATAGGGGAAAGGACCCAGTTACTGCCTCCCATTGAATTACCGCCACCTCCATGTTCACTTAACCCCCCAAAAAAAATTCACTTTGATCTATTAAAAAACTTTATTTTATTGAATAAATAATTACAAAAACACCAATAGCTGCTCATTAAGTGCTAAAGTGAATGATTTGAGTGGATTTTAAGTGCTAAAACAGCTATAATTGATTGAAATTATAGCATGTGGATACTGGTACATTGGGTGGCGACAAATGGATGGCACCTCTAAAAGGTGACTTTTTAACCTCCGTGCGCATATACAATGCTCCCGCACTCGATTGAATTGCCCAGAAGCCAAAACCTTAGTTATAAGCACTTAGCTCGTGAGCAAAAAAAACCCATAATTTTTTTTTCGATTCGATGTATAGTTTGAATACTATAATTGCACGAAGTTAGCCCTGACGAATACTGGATCTTCTCCCCTATAATATCTACAATGACATGAAATGGAATCGTTACTTAGCGGTTCGTAATTACATCTTAAATCAAGAGACCATTATGAATTCTATAATCGAAGAAACTTGACAAGATGTATTTTATTGACAAATTCAACTTCATATTCACCATGTTTCGTGTAGAGTCGCCAAGGCAAGTATTTTTTTTTTTGAAATATAATGAAATACTGAAAACGATGACACCGCTCATCCTCCCGTAACATAAAGTATTCTATTCTCATTGGGCAGTTCTGCACTTACGTACAATTTGCTCCTTATTTCGCTTTCTTAAACAAATAATGAAGACAACGACAAACAAAAAAATAGCTTATTTATATTTTGCTTTAGTTGGGGACGTGACATTGTTTCCTTATCTCCCCCTGCGATCCAGTCAGCACATCAATAGACCCCATCTTTACCATTGCTCTGCCAAAATTCTTCCTCCATATGGTGGGATACTTGGCGTTAATCTTCACCAGCCTGGAGGTGGCGTCATTTGACATCAACGTCTGATCGGACTTCAGCAATCCACGCTTGTATTGCAAATCGACGTAGTATTTCACGTCCAGATTATTGGGTGTGAGAGGATCAAATGGAACAACAACACTAGAGGATGGAGATGAAGCGGGACATTTGGCCTTAAGCTGAAGGGCATAGTGAGGATCCATGGAAGGGTCCTGAACACCCCTACCGCTGAAGTTGTACAGACGATCTGCACTAAATGAGGAACAGTGGGAGACTCCAATAGAGTGCGCACCTGCAGAAGCATAAACATCGTTAGTAGTAGAAACTTCCTTGTTCATACAGAAAAATTAATTGCTTATTTAACTATCTAAGGTGGAGCGACAGTAAAGCAAGCACCTGAAAGAGTAACCATGTCTTCTTGGGACAATTGCTTTTGGGCAAAGAGTTGTGTCAACTGGCTTACGTCGAATGAGGGAGGTGGCAGATTCCCCGGAATATCCGATGCTCGAGATATCCTTCCATCCCTTCGTCCTCCCTCAACAGCCCACATTAAACCACCAGCCTGGACGTGGAATTTGCATGGTTAGCAGCTTACCAATATTAGCTTACGATAACTTATACAATTCTCAATCTTAATACGAATCTTACTTGGTGGGCGCTATCTCTTGCAGCGAATGCCACTATGTCGGCACAAGAAACCACTCCTGGGCAATTGGCTTCTATTCTAGACTTTGATTCATCAATTATGTCAAAGCCAGATAGGCTTGGATTGTTTGCAGGGGAGTCTTTCTCTGCAATGTTTCCTGCTGTGGAGTCGACGAGAATTGATCCATCACAGCCCTGCAATAATAACGCTATGTTTATATACTAGTCACGTTGATATTAGCTCTGAATAGTTCATGCACGGATTCAGAATACTTACTCTCACGAAGCAATCATGAAAATGCATCCTTATTAGAGCAGCTGCCAAACCGGAATTCGCTCTAACAGCTTTGCCCACAACATCGGTTACAATCCCCTCCGCCTCAGGGCATCTATGTCGGTAGTAACCTACCTTCAACCCGGCACCATCAACAATACTGCTCGTAAATGACAGCAGTAAGATTAATGTAACAAAAGCAAGAATCATTTTCATTTGAGCGACGTGAATACTGATACTCCTTGAGAGAAATCAGGAGAATAAATACGAGCTCTTTATTTTTCCTTTGAGAAGAGTCGAGATGGTGATATGGCATATGGTAGCATCTGGTATTTAAACGGTTCCTCTTCAGCCACTGTTCGATGAACCAGCCAGCTCAACTTAACAAATTTGACCAGACTCTATTCATGATAGGTAATGCAATTTGATCAATTAGTATTAAAATATTCAAGTGAATAGACTGAATACGCAATTTAGTGCTAATCATAACATTCACCATTGGCAGCTCATATAACGTGGGCGGCGCTCATAATTGGCAACTTCAGATACCTGCTTCTCTTGCAATCTTAAAATTTGTTCAATGCCCGCTAATTATTGTCTCTTTGTTTATAAAATTGTATTGTCGTGTAGATGCCTCGAAATTATAGCAGTGAGAATGGACTGTTCAGTCATCCAGTCTGATTTCGTAATATTAGTTTTATAAAGATGGACGTTGGCTTTTAGTAGACATGACCGAATAAATTTAAGTGCTAGGAATCAAGAAACTGTTTTCCTACGTTAGCTTGCACGTGGTTAATTTTTTTGAGCTTTGAGGTCCCTAAAATGAATGTTTTCAAACTGAATAAAGTATTATACCACTTCTAGGTATATAACATTTGCCTTTTAATCATCATTCATTAAGTTGTCTTTTTCTAATGAATGGAGCAGGACAAAAGTATTGCTTTTCACATCATTGTGTATTTTCATAGACTACTAAATCGTAATTTGTAAAGAAATAAATTACTCTACATAAATTTATATAATTATTTAAAACAAATTAAATATTAACATATAAAATGAAATTCATAAAATTAATTTAAGTTTAATTTTTAAGTTTACAAGATATATAAATAATAAATACAATAATCAAATGAGAACATAAAGTTGTTTAGTTTTAAAAAATAAATAATGAATAATTACATTAATTTTGTATAATATAGAAGCTACATAAAATTAATGTTCAAATTGTGGCAAATACTTTAATTTTTTTGGTTGAATTTAAGTTTCTCAAGTCTACACTCAGGTGTTTCAAGAATGATTTGATGTGCAAAAAGTAATTGTAGCATGTGAAAGTAATCTCAGAGAATGTCTATAGTATAGGCCTCTTTACCTTCACCTCCTTCCTTATATCTAAATTTCTCAAGGTTAATCTTGATGAGCTTGCAAATTGTTAGAATGGTAAGGTTGAGTTTTCTTAGGTTCATTTCCATTTACATTTGCTTTAATATTTTGAGTGAATTACAAAAGACATAATATGCAAATTCGTAGATGGCATATATGATTTTAATTTAGGTCTATTCCTTTTAGGATTCAAATCTAAATATTCTTAGAACTTGAATGCTCATTTTTCAAAAATATGACTTAATTAGTTATTGAATGTACTCAAATAGTAAGTATAAGAGCCTGCAAGAAAAAAGAGTAATCAACAAAAACAAGATGAATCAATGATAATGTATTCAGTTCCCTATAGAATGAAGAGCCCAAATCTGCAATATATAGCATAGAGGTTAGCAACCATAAGCCACAAGAATAGGAACACATGGCATGAGAATATGCACATATGCCATGGCTTGAGGAGAAGTGTCAAGATGGATTGGACACCACTCAAGACAACTCAAAAACCTTGACACCTCATAGGGAGTCAAGGGACAACTCAACCACCTAACTAGGCTTAGTTTAGCCAACAAGAATAGAATACACTAACACCCCCCCATAAGAATAGCTTAGGTGAAAAGAAGAAATGGGTCCTGGCTACAAGCCAGAAGAGGAACCCATGTACAAAGAAAACTCTCTAAAACCAAAGTAAGCTAGAAAACCCAGTGGGAAAAAACTATCCTCCAAAGAGAGAATAAAAGAGAAGACTAGAAAGCCCCCCAAAGATGATCCAACTGCTGATGTAGATCACACCCCAAGAAGAGCTCGTAGATGAATGTACTTGCTCTCAGTGAAAGATTTGGTGAATATGTCAAGAACCTATGCAGAAAACTAGTGAAACACCAAGTCAATGACCTAACTATCAATGAGCTCTCTGATGTAATGCATGTGAGTCTCAATGTGTTTGGTTTGTTGATCCTGAACTGGATTCCTGCATATGTGAATAACACTTTTATTATCACAATGAATGATAGTTGTGTTCCTAAGAGGAATACCAAACTCTATAAGGATACCTTGTAGCCAAATATCCTTTGTAGTTGCATTAACAACTCCCTTGTACTTTGCCTCTATAGATAATAAAGTAATAGCAGATTGCTTCTTTCCTGACCAATTGATAGGACCTAAACCAAGTGAGAAACTGCATCCTGAAGTAGACTTGTGATTCTCTGAATCACCAGCTCAATCTAAATCTATGTAGCCAACAAGATCGATATTGGTACCAACTCTATAGTGAATCCCAAATCCATGTGACACCTGTAGGTAGTGAAGAATCCTCTTGGCTTCTTTCCAATCCAACTCATGAGGTTATTGTATAAATTTGGAAACCATGCCAACTGTATATGAAATGTTTGTCCTAGTATGAATCAAGTATATTAGACTCCCAACAAGTTGGCGATACAAAGTGGCATCAACCAATGGTGAAGTACAACAAGTCTCAAGCTTGACCCTTGATAGAAAAGAGTTGGACATGGCTTAGAAGAAGTCATGTGAAATTGTGCCAACAAGTTAAGAGTATACTTGGGTTGTGCAAGAGTAATCCTTGAATCACATTGTACAATCTCAATGCCAAGGAAATAATCCAAAATACCCAAGTCTATCATATCAGATCTGTCATGTAGAGTTGACTTCACTATTGCAATAACAGATGAAGAACTACCTGTGCTCAAGAGAACATCAACATATAAAACTGGTATCAATCGTGAATCATCCTGATGGAATATAAACACATTAGGATCAGAAGGACACCTAGTGAAACTTGAAGCAAGCAAGAAGGAATCCATATTGGCATACCAAGCTCTAGGAGCTTGTTTGAGGCCATATAGGGATTTTCTCAGTTTGCATACTAAGGAGGAACCTTGAACATACCCCTATGGTTGTTCCATGTAGATTTCCTCTTCTAGGTCTCCATGAAGAAATGCACTCTTAACATCCATCTGATGTACTTCTCATCCATATAAAGTGGAAATAGAAAGTGTGAGTCTAACTAAAGTCATCTTAGTGATAGGTGCAAAGGTTTTAGTGTAATCAATACCTACAACTTGTGAATTTTTTTTTGCAAGTAATCATACCTTATACAAGTATCAATTGACCCATCTTCTCTATACTTAGTTTGATATATCCATTTGCATTGAACTAGTTTCCTTCCCTTATGAAATGAAGTCAAATCCCAAGTGTGATTTATAAATAAGGAATTATATTCCTCATCCATAGCACTATCCCACTCAAGTATGCATGATGCTTGTCTAAATGTCTAGGGATCAGAAACTGTGGCAAAGTAGGCATGAGGCCCCCTTTGAAAATTTGACTCGATGTGTCTATTAGTTGCTGAATTTGTGCTCCTAAATCTACCATATCAAGTGAATGAGAAGGAGGTGAATCAAGTCCAAATATGTGAACCTCCAATGGAATCCCATAACTAGATGAAGATGAACCCTCATCACTGCCCGCACTGTATAGCTAGAAGAATCTATATCAGGAACCTCCTATGAATGATCTAAGCCATCAAGGTGTTGAACTCAAGTTGGAAATGTTAAGTGTAGAGTCATTGGGAATCTCATCAAACTTAACATTTCTCTCAATGGACAACTCATGTGTATTAGGGTGGAGTAGAAAATAACCCTTAACACCATCTAGATATCTAACAAAAATACAAGGTTTGGATTGAGGATCCATAGCCTTGTGTTGCTCCTTTGGAATGCATACCATAGCAGGAGACCCAAAAAATTTGAAATGATCAGCTGACAGTTTTATTCCTCTCCAAGATTCAAAGGGTGTTATTCCTTTTAATGATTTATGAGGTACCGTATTTTGAATATAACATGCATAGTTGATAGCTTATGTCTAGAATTTTTTTGCAAGCTCTCTATGATGAATCATGTAGTTAGCCATTTCTTTTAGTCAATAGTTCTTGTGTTCTACAACTCCATTTTGTTGGGGAGTGTAAGGAGTTGTATGATGCAATTCAATCCCCTCTAATGTGCAAAACTAATCAAAACTAATGTTAACATACTCACACCCATTATTTGTCCTTAGAATTTTGATGGATTTCTCCAATTGATTTTCAACTAAGGCTTTGAAATCTTGAAAGCATTCATAGATTTCAGATTTTTTCCTATGGAAGAAAACCTAAGTGTATCTAGAAAATTCATCAAGAAATGTAAGAACATATCTTTCGTTAGTGAAGGATGGGTGTGGAAATCATCCCAAAACATCACTGTGAAAAAGTTCTAAGACTTGTGATGCCCTCCATACTTTACCTTTGTCAAAATTTTGTTCTAGATTCCTGCCTAGTGCAGAACCTTCACAAAGCCCCTTAGAAAAATTGACATTTGGCAACCCTATTACCATGTTTTTGATAAAGGAAAAAATGGGTTTTATAGGGACCCACAACCAACAAGTTTACAACAAAAGAAAGAGGACAAAAAACCCCAGCAAAAAAAAATAAGCTGCAGAAAAAGACAAACCCAGAAAAAGTAGTAGCCATCCACAAAAGACTAGGAAGGTCAATCAAAAATCCAGCTGATACACAAGCCAAAAAACCAACAGCACCTAACCCAGAGTCTTCAAAATAGACTTAGTCTCAGCCTTTGGGTCCTACATGTCTTGAACACCCTTCTTGAATGTTTGAATCATCTACGGTGTTGGGGGTGCCTTCCTTTTCAAATTCACCCTAGTTCTCTTTCATATCCCAATATCCTCTTCATTATTTTTATCTTTCACCTCTTCTAAGTCAACCACTAGGGACCCCTATTGATATTTTTCCAAATTTTTAGTCATCACATTGATAATAATGGCATTATGTCTTGCCATCCTATTGTTCTGCTCTACAATTCTCTTCACAGTATTTTTCATTTTTTCCAAATCTATTTCAATCCTTCTGTCCTTGCCCGCAATATCCTGGATCTCTTTACTAGCATTGTGATGTTTACGCTCTTCATCCCTCTTTCTTAACACCGAAACCTTATCTCTCATTTCCTCCAATTTACTCTGGAAGGCCCAATTTTTTTATTTTTAAATCATTGATTTCATGGAAGACCCATTTCAACATCCTGAAATTGTCCGTCGCATTATTCCTAGCTATGCCTAGGAAGTTGGCAGAGGGTTCCCTATCAGGATTGAAGCAATTTTTAGCAAGGTCAGAGGCTCTAGGGGATTCAATTCTAACATCTCTATCCAATGATGGGACAACAGAGGATGAATTCTTGTTAGCGCCAGAATCCTTAGAATCAGGAGAGTCTTCAAAATAAGAAACAAGGTTTTTGATAGTAGAGCTTCTAGGCTTAGAAATAGGGAAAGCTTTAGCGAACTGGGGATTATGGTCTAGAGTTTTCTTGCCAGTCTAAATAGGGGACAAACTCAGGACAATCCTCACTGGGCTCAAATTGGGAAAATTCTCCAAACAGCTAGGTTCAATATCATCCTCCTCAGACTCCGGGGAAACAAGCAGCTTAGCAGGGGCCAACATATTTTGAAAGTATTCAACAATTAACCTAATCAAACTAGTATGCAAAATAGGATATCTTGGGTTTTTCTTATGGTCCTCCATACTTTTTCTTAAAGAATAGAGAAGATAGTGGGGAAGAGAAACCCTGACCTTGTAACGAAAATGATTGAGCAAAGCAAAGTGATAGTCGTAAGCCCTAGTGAAACAACCATCCAGAGTAATATACTCCATGATGACATGAAGAACTTTTCTTCAGAGAGCTTTATTGGTGTCAACCTCAAAGAAACTGTTAGAAAATTTCACCAGTTTCAATCTTTCCTTATCTTTCTTTGGAAATCTGACCATAGCTTCATCAGAGAAAACCCTGTCCCCAAAAAATTTGTGTCCTTCAGTGGACATGCCAGTCACTTCAGCTATAAGGTTTTCGTTGAGGTAAACTTTCCTACCAAAAAGGGTTAATTCCCCATTTTCCCAATTCCTCTCAAAATGCTCTGTAGCTTCCTAATTAGACCCATGAAGTTTTCTAGAAAAGGAAGTAAACCCCCATTTTTTATTTTACTCCACGCTTTAGTGTTTCTAGTATGCATCTCAAAGTTGTCCGGCTCAACTCTTTTTCTATATCCTCCCATATTGACAAGCACAGTAAAGCAGACAGAGGCAAAATCTTGACTCGAAAAGGTCCCACCACACCAGTGAGCCCAAAAAACATGCCAAGCAAACTTACCAGATAAGTAATTTGGCTCGGTCCCATGCAATATAATGATTGTGATGTATTTTCCCTATTCAATCATCATTAATGAAATGACATGTATCTTGCCCATGTGAAGCATCATACTTCAATAAGGCATGAACATTAGCACCTAAATCATTAATATTCAGCCAAGTGCACTGTCCTTTACTTTTAACCCCTTCATTTGAAAAAAAGTCCACCACAACATTGGCTTCTCTATAAGCATGTGAAATTTTTATATTATCAAACTTAGCTAGAGTCAAAATAGCATCATCAATCCAAGACTTTATAGTCCACAAGGGGGGGACCTACCTAAAAGACATTCAATAATATTTTTAGAGTCCCCTTCAAGCCAAAGGTTTTTAAAATTCAAACTATGAGCCAAATTTATAACATGAAAAGCTCTAGTAGCCTCAACAAGGTGATTGGTTTGAGAACCAAGGGGAGTGGCAGTCGCACCAAGGAAATTTCCAAAAGAATCCCTTATGACTCTACTACAACCCACTGCCCCAAGATTACCTTTAGCCGCCACATCAAAGTTGGCTTTGATCCAACCATTAGGCGGAAAAGTCCAACAAACACCCTCCCTATCCTTCTTAGCATGTTTAGGGACATAGGAAATATCAAGATTAATGTTCCATTCCTTGGCAACCATGAGATCATAGGACAAACAAGCCATTTTCTCAATATTTTCAATCATTTGGGGGATAGTATTGAGATTTTCTTTCATTAATCTGATGATTTTATCAAAAAAAATGGCCATCAAAGATTCTTTATCTTTGTAAATTCTATTATTTTGTTCCTTCCATAGACCCCAAGCATTATGAGGAAAAGAAAAATTCCACAGTTTCACAATAGTAAGATTGTGTGTCGGGGCTTTCCATTGTATAAAGAAGACTTCAATTGACAAGGGGAAAACCCAAGATAATTGCCAGTAACAGAGGAATTCTTCCTAGATCGAGACAACAAAAGGACAATGAAGAAACAAATGAAAAACTAACTCAGCTTCCATCTTGCAAAGATAATATCTATTGGGTATTTGAAAGCCATGCTTGCTAAGATTATCAACCGTGAGCACTTTATTTTGAAGAAGGATCTAGAAGAAGATGTTGACTTTAGGAATTAGGTGTTTCAACCAAGCCTTCGACCAGAAGGGAGGAGGAACCTGGATAAAAGATAGCCTGGAAAAAGCCAACAAAATGGAATAATTGCCCGATGGTTCATTGATCCAAACAAGACGACCTTCCAACTTATCCTAGCTAAGTCTGACAACAATCAAGGATGAATGAATAGGAGCAAGATCCTAACTAACAAGACACAGTTCCACCCATTTACCATTCAACCAATAATCTTTAACATACCGACAAAATAAAGCTTTGAAAATCTTAGCCCACCCACAAAAAGGTTTAATTTTGATAAGGGGCCCATTAAAAAACCATCTGTCCTCCAAGAATCTAGCTTGGTTTCCACTCTTGACTTGCCAACCCACACCAATTTCAACAAATTTTCTTCTAGTAATCAAATTATTCCAACATGTTGAACCTCTGGGTAGAAGGTGGGAGTCCATCTTAATTATAAGAGATTTTTTATTCTCCAAATATTTTCTAGTCAAGATATTAGTCCATTCCCCTGAGGATGAAAATTTCCTCCAACACACCCTATTACCATGTTTTGTTGATTGAGTTGCTTAATATAGCAATAGTTTAAGTGGCCAAATTGGTCATGCCAAATCCTGCTAGTTTCATTGGAGTGAGTGAGCAAAGCTTTTGGAGGAGGACTATGAGAAAAACTAGAAAAAGTATACAATCTCAATTGATGATCTTCTTTTCCTATAGCTATCAAATTATTGCTATTTAATTCCATGATTTTAACACCATTTGGAGAAAATTCAACTTTCATTCCTTTTCCTAAATGAGTGATTTGATACATAGAAAGAGGATTATTTGATAGTGAAGGTGCACTTAGAACTTTTTGAAAGTGAAGGTATTTAAGCGATTATCGATTAATGATTAATGAAATGGATGAATTAATGATTTATGAAATGGTTAAATGATTTATGACTAGACTGATGATTAATGAAATGATAAATATTTATGAAATGGGATAATGAAATATTCAAACGGATAAATAATGGATAAATGACTAAATGATTATGTAAATGGATTATGGTTATGAATAAATGCTTATAAATGCTTATAATATTTTAATGGCTTTATGGAGATATGATTGTGTAGGTGATCAATTAAACTATGCAATGGATAAAAATGATTAACATGACATTTTTATGCATCTACAAGGTACCCTATTCTGAATATAACATGCATAGTTGATAGCTTCTGCCCAAAATTTTGATGCAAGATCTTTATGATGAATCATGTAGCTAGCCATTTCTTTTAGTGAATGATTCTTATGTTCTATAACTCCATTTTTTTGGGGAGTGTAAGGCACTTTATGCTGTAATTTAGTTCCCTCTAATGTGCAAAACTATTCAAAACTGTTGTTAACATACTCACACCCATTATCTATGCTTAGAATTTTGATGGATTTCTCTGATTGATTTTCAAGTAAGGCTTTGAAATCTTAAAAGAATTCATGGACTTTGGTTTTTTTTTTAGGGAAGAAAACCCAAGTGTATCTAGAGAATTCATCAAGAAATCTAGGACATATCTTGCCTTAGTGAAGGATGGGTGTGAAAATGGTCCTGAATCATCACTATGAACAAGTTCTAAGACTTGTGATGTCGTCCATGCTTTACCTTTGTCAAACTTTTGTTTTGGATGCTTGCCTAGTGCGCAACCTTCACAAAGCCCCTTAGAAAATTTGACATTTGGAAACCCTATTACCATGTTTTGTTGATTGAGTTGCTTGAGATAGTGATAGTTTAAGTGGCCAAATCACTCATGCCAAAGCTTGCTAGTGTCATTGGAATGAGTGAGAAAAGCTTTTGGAGGAGGACTATAAGAAAAACTAGAAAAAGTATACAATCTCAATTGATGATCTACTTTTCTTGAAGCTATCAAATTATTGTTATTTAATTCCCTTATTTCAACTCCATTTGGAGAAAATTCAATTGTCATTCCTTTTCCTAGATGAGTGATTTGATACACAAAAAGAAGATTATTTAATAGTGAAGGTACACTTAGAAATTTTTGAAATTTTCCACCTTCAACTTCAATAGACCCTCTTCCTTTAACCAATGCTAGAGTACCATCACCTAAGGTGATTGAAGATATGCCACATGATTCCATATGACGAGTAGCACTTGAATCTATAATCCAAGATGATGATGAGGATGAAGTAGCAACTAAAGCTTTTCCCTTTCCTTTCTCTTTTTCTTTTGAATTATCCTGATTTGACGAAGATGTGTTGAATGAATCTAGAACCCCTATGTTGTTCTTCTTGAGAAGATGAGTAAGGTGGTTTATTTGCTTCTTCATACACTAATGTTCTTCATGATTAGGCTTTTTACATTAGGAAAATTTAGGTAACTCCTTTTTTTAATTTCTTTTGCTTAGAGCTGTCTTCAATTTTATCAACTTTGTTGTCAATTTTGTTGTCTTTCTGTTGATCCTTAGAAGATTGATCTTTCTCATTTGCTACAATGAGTGCTTGATATTTACTAGTCTTCAAATTCCTCATTCGTATTAACTTATCTTGTTCCCTTGTTATATCAACAATGAATTTATCAAGAGAGGGCATAGCCCATGAAGTTCCAAGAGCACTCTTTGTAGAGTAGAAAGTAGATAAAAAAATTGAGTATTCAGGACCTAACTTAAATGAAATTGATAGTATTAACTAATCATCTCTCTTATCAATACTAGATTCTTTAAGTTGCAACCTTAGGGACTTGAATTTAGTAAAAAAGTCTTGAAGAGAAGTAAATATTCCTGGACTTAATGTTATGAGCTCATTTTCAAATTCATGACCCCTAAATTCATCTGTCTTTCCAAATATCTTATCAAGACCCTCCCAAATTTCATTGGGTGTTTTCAAGGACTTAATATGAAATAGTAATTTAGGTGATACATTAAGACATAAGAAACCAAAAGCTTGACTGCTTTTATTAAATCATTTTTCCTTATCCTTAGCAGTAGTAGGTTATTTTTCTGTATTCATTACTACCCTATACAAGCCTCTATTCATGAGTCAAATTGACATTTGTGGTTTCCAATCATGATAATTAAAAGGCATCAAGGGTTGAATAGTTACATTAGAATCCATTTTTCCTTAGTTGATTTGTTGAGTGTGGAAAGAAAGAAGAGAATTGGTTGCAAAAGTGAAATAGAGACACAAAAGCACAAGACCCCCCTTGATTATTTTGATCCCCCCTAAATTTTGCACTTTATAAAGGAGTGCATGAAAAAATATAAAACATTTTTTTGTTTTAGCCGTTACAATTTTTTTCGCCTTTGACAATTTTTTTTGAGTGGGAGGAAAAAATAAGCTAAACAGAAATTGGTCTTCGTACAGTGATTGGGAGCATGTGTGGGGGTAATCGATCTCTGCTTTGTTGTAGCAATGAAAATGCCACAAAGGCACCTTGGAGATACACGTGTGCAACAAAAATCCACCAGAAATGCACCCTCTGAAAGCCATGAATCGTTCTAGAAGAAGATTATTACGTCCACTAAACACAAATCTTCATTTGAATTTGTAGATTGTGTTTTACAAAGAACACAAATTGATTTGTGCCTACAATAAAAAAAACTCAGCCTCTGACAGATTGATTTGTGCTTTCAATTAAAAAAACGTCAGCCTCAACAACAAAGGCTGCGACCTCCAACAACAAAGCCACACAAAGGAAAACAAAAGAAAATCACAGGTTTTAACAAAGCCACGACTTGAAATAGCAAGTGCAAAGGATGCAAACACAGGTGCAAGGTGTCCTCAAAAAAATGTGAACTGAGCCTCAAAATTGCAACTCGCGCCTTCAAATTTTAGAACACCCACCAAATGGCACAGTCGCACCTGCACACAGAAAGATTTGCGCCCTCCAAACACTTGTAGATCGTAGACTTGCCAAGGGAAATCAACCTCAAGAGTCAACCGTTTTACAAGAAGAGAAATCACGACCTCACAAATGTAAATTGCGCCACAAACGAACCAACACGGGCTTGAAACAGAGAGGTTAGTTTGCTTCAATAGACGTATTTGACATCTGCAACAAAGATTTTCAAACGGTAGAGGGTTGAAATGCCTTTAAACAGACGTATTAATCAGAATGCTATCAATGGATTCACCTTCGCGGCTTGCAGTTATCCTAACCTTGCTCTGATACCATATAAGAGCCTGCAAGAACAAAGAGTAATCAACAAACACAAGATGAATCAATGATAATGTATTCAATTCCCTATAGAATGAAGCCAAAATCCACAATATATAGCATAGAGGTGAGTAACCATAAGTCACAGGAATAGGAGCACGACATGAGAATAGGCACACATGCCATGGCTTGAGGAGACGACTCCTCATCGGCAGTGGTGGCAAGTTGCTCTCCTCTATGCAAGGGAGAGGTGTAAAGATGGATTGGACACCACTCAAGACACCACCCCAACCTTGACACCTCATAGGGAATGAGTCAAGGAACAACTTAACCACTTAACTAGGCTTAGGTTAGCCAACAAGAGTAGAATACACTAACAATAAGAAATTAAAATAATTGACAAAATTATGTAACAACTTATCTCAAAATTTCACCGCCGGTATTGGCATGGTGTGATGGTTTATTGGTGGCATTGTTGTTCTTGCCACCAAGGTTCAAAACCCCGTTGGGGTGGTATTGTTGAATGGTTATATTCGGTTCATAGCTCCGGTCAAAAGCGTTTACCCCTTGAATAAAATAATATCTCAAAATTTCACCAAGTACTATCTATTGATTTTTAACCAAGTTAAGATAACTAAGTAGATGTTTGCATTGTTTTATTGTAGAAACATTCAATAAGTAATTAATAACAAAACACCTTGATTTAGTGCACTAACACAAGTAATAATTTTTGGATGCTCACTTGTCTTCAATTCATTACACATATTTCTAAGGATTAACTAGGGACACATGGTAATCCTTTCAAGGTATATCTAAATATTATTATTCTAGATTAATGAAGGTTATAGAGTAATGTACAAGTAGACGTAACAAACAAAATAGTAGAGTTACATACTACAAAGTGTCAAATTTGTGCACAAAATATGAATCTCATATCATAGAGAAAACCTACACTTATAGACTCAAATTGAAAGAGAACATATTATATTTTTAATTTATAATAAAAAAATATCACTTATAGAGAAATTGTAATGTCTAGACTAATATATTCAATGTCTTCAATGAGTAATAATCAATATTTATAACTCAAGCTAAATATAATTATTTTGTACTTAGAATTTAATATCAAAATGGATTATTCTATATTCATGTGCATCTCACTAATTTAGAAATATTTATCTTTTTTTTTAAAATAGACTAGTATAGAGATAAAATATCATGGAAATATTTGTTTTGTCTGATATATTTTTAGCCTTTTCTTCATATATTTATTTTCCTTTTCTTTTGCATATTAATGCATAACCCTTTCTTTCTTGTTCTCTTATTTTTCATTTCCTCCTTTTCAAAATACTTTTTCAAGATTCCTTTGTCAAATATTTTCTCCTTCCAAAAAGCCAAATATTACAAAAACAAGTTCAATAAGTTTCTCCTCAAAAAAGTCACTTGTGAATAATTAAAATTTGGGAATATATATTTTTTAATTTGTTTCTTTAAATTTCATTTATTTTCTATAATAAAAAATACATGTATTAATTCTCTTTTTAAAAATTTGAACCTTACCACCTTCATTTGAAGGTCAATTTTATCAAATATTTTAGTTTTAATGACCTTCATTTTTAGCTCTTTGAAATAAAAATTTAAAATACTTTTGCAGGTCATTTAAGGACCTTCAAATGAAGGAACCTTAGTTTAAAGGTCCTTCAAATGAAGGCCCTTGGATTGGATTACACTTTGGATGTTTAAAAATTTTCTCAAGGTTTTGAGTTTCAAACTTCCAGTTGGACCTTCAGATGGAATAAAACGAACAAGATAATTTGTAAGATGATATAACATGAAATAATATTTCAAACATGTATAATTTGGGGCATATTTAATTTGATTATTATATTTATCTTCTATTTTCTAGTAAACATATTATTTTTAGCAATCATTAAGGTCTTTGTTGCATACACACACATATGAATAGTAGGTATCATTATATTTATTTCAATTAAAGAAAGGTTAATTAGGAACATAGAAAAAAGGTTATGATATATAGAATAAAACTATGTCTAAATTATACTTAATTTCACTTCAAAATTTTATTTTTAAAAATATTTAACAAAAATTATGAAAGATATCTTCACACTAAATATTAGTGTTATGAATTTATTCTAATATTTATAATTTAATCGTTTCAAAAATATTAAGTTATAATTTATTTCTTAGTTTTTTTAAAAAGTACATTTAAAATCTGCAAATAATATGTCAAAAATCACTAGTTTAGATCATCTTCAAATTATTAATATTTTAGTTTATATGGGTGCTAGAAAGTGAAATATAATTTTGGTTGAAAACATTGAATCCAATGCCACATTTTTTCTAAAATTTTGGAAACACTATTTTGGGATCACACTCTCAAAATATTAATATTAATGCTAAGGAACTAGAATTACCAAACAAGGAACTATGTAAGAAATGAATATGTAAAAGAAAACATATTTTAGGAATACAATTAAGTGGAAATTTTATAAATCACACAAATAACTTGTATGAACAGATGAAGGAGGCAAATGCTACTACTTACTATGCAATTATTTATGAGGAACACACCATGGTGTAAGGGTTTGTAAATGGATATAAGAGTATGAGGAACCTATGGGAGATTAAGGTACTATTTTAAGATAACACTATTGGATATGGGTATGCTATAATATTTTTTAATCAATGTTGGATATATTTAATTTATAACTCTATTTATGTTGTAAGAGTATTAGATGCATCACATAGTAGTATAGTTTACAAATAGTATGAGAAATCAATAAAAAATATTTTGGTAGGCTAGATGGTAGGTAAAGATGTATTTGAATAAAAATAGAATATGATAGAGTGTCACCTAATTTTTAATGTCCTATGCACTCCTTGGTGCCTACTATTACAAGAAAAAATTATCAACACATATTCTTGCAAATAGCGTATTTACTTTCTTTAGTGCAAAAAATATGAAATGTGACACTAGTAATTTCAAACTTTCCACATCATGAAATAGAGTTTGGAGTTCATTTAGGGAGGATAAATGTTGGCATATAATTTTTTATTGCCTAAACAAAAGTACAAAGGTAAATGCATATGTTTAGGGTTCATCTAAAATAAATAAAAAATGACAAAGTCATGAGATGAGAATTATGTACCAAAGTTTTGAAGGTTAGTGCTAGGATGGAAAATTATATAGAATAGGGTTGTGGCCATGTTTTACATATCCAAACATACTTAAAAATATATATCAAAATAGAGGCTAGAACAAGATTTTAAATCTAATAAGAATGGCATTTCAAATTGCATTAGTAATGTTGAGGTAGTGTGAGAGATATAAGAAGAATTTCCTAAGAAAATTTTGTTCACAATCAAATTTAGAAGGAGAATATTTAAAATTTTCATGTATTTATATATTTATTTTTACATAATTATTAGGTTGATTAGACCAAAAAATTATGAGATAAAATCATGCATGCAAGTTTAAAAAACAAATAAAATGAAAATATCAAAGATATAGCACAATATTACACAAGGTATATGATGGAAAAATCCTCAAGAGGGGAATCTACACTCAATGTATTAATTAGTAATGAAAATATTATATTCATATATAGAGAATTCATGAGTACTTCTAAAACTTCAAGATACTACAATGCATCATCCATGTGTGTAAGAAAGTAAGAACAAATACCATACTATTAGTGTGTTAAGTTTTCACTTAGGGTAATTACTCAGGGTGGTTTTTTCCCATAGAGTAGTTTTCTTACCCATTAGCATTTTCATGGCCTTAAAAGCCTATACAATATGTAAATTATGCATCTAAATATTATTCACTCATATTAGGTGAGATGGACTTGTGTTGGCTCTCTCATTTTTTATCGTGAAGGTTATATTCGCAGATGGTGCTCCTGGTAGGTTGATGACACCAACATGGTATCAAAGCTACCCATTCTGCACTCCTTCCCGTGAGAGTTTTCATCAATTTTGTTGAGATCATTTTGTTGGTAGAGATCATTCAACATTTGAATTATTTTTAGATTTTAAAATCACCTCATTTCTGATTAATTTTGATTTTTCCTATTGTGTGAAGACTGCCAAATGTGATTGGAGAGGCCTCTTATCAACCCTTGAAGGATATGATCTTTTTTTGGTGGTTGTGAATCCTTAATGGTGGCACTGGAACCTTCCCCAGGAAGGTGTGATTATTTGGAGGCAATGAATTCCAGTTTAAAGGGAATTTTTCCTATCCATCATAGGCACAATTCATTGTCATTATCAAAGAGCCAAATTTGTTTCTATTCTTATGTTTTGCTACATAGAGGCCAAAAAAACTAGTTGAGTCTGTGTGAGAAAGGTGTTGGTCCAAATTTATCTCTAGAGAGGGCATGACTGAACTTCTAGGCACATTTTTCTATCTAGGCTATGCATGTAATTTATCCTTGTGGTGGAGGTGTTTTGATAGGTTGGCTTTGAAATCCCATCAGTTTGGCTAAATAGGTTGTGTTTCAAACTTGGAGGGCCCAATTTTGTGATTTGAAGGCAGCTGGTGTTTGATTGGTAGGCTAGGTAATTTCACCTTTCTTGGGCTTAATGTTTTTGGTGAAGTTCCTAAATATTTATTTAGGGTTTCCATTTTTTTTTTTTAGCTATTTTTGTTGGCATGAAGAGAGTTGGGTATGTGCAAGATCATCATGGACAAAATAGGCCCTTAAGTGGCAAAAAATTTAGAAAAGTTAGAGTTAGGCAACTTGACATAAAAATTTGAATAAGTTGTCATTCAAAAATATGTAAGAATAGAATCTATAGAAAATTGAATGTAGTTTCTAAAATACTAGGTTTATCTAAAAAAAAATCTATTGAGTGAAAATTTGAAATTTCAATGCAGTAGTACTTAAATTTTAGGGAAAAATAAGAAGTAGGTGTCTGTCTGACCACCTTAACCACAATAAAATGATAATATTTTTTTATAATATTTTAGATATAAGTAGAGGACTCATGTCTTGATGTGATGCATATTTTTTTGTAATTTTTTTCCAAGTAAATAATTAATTATGAATTTTTATTAGAACTTTTAAAAATATAAAAAACTCATATGTCTAACCACCTTAACTTGGTCAAAACCTCATTATTATTTTTTAATCCTATATTATGTGAAACATATAATGTGACACATGTTTTAGATTCAAAAAATGTGATACCATTTGAAAGCTATAGATGTTTTTAAATCAACCTATAGATCAAGACTTTAGTTGTAATTCAGATAGAAAATGAATAATAATAATTTATTAAATTCAAAGTAAAGCATAATTTATATTGGTGGAAAATGAAGAATCTCCTTTAAAAACCCTTTTCGTTTCATCAATTTTGGGGTAGGAAAAAGTTGTTAGCCACATACCCTACACATACCCATCATATTGCCACTTTTTGGCACATCATGATCCTACACATACCTAGTTTTTACCTCTTTTTCACTTGGCTGCACACTTTTGTTCCACATTGGTGACAAATCTATGAAAACTAGCCCTTTTATAGTCTAACACTCTCCTTGTTGGATGAGTTAAGGCTTGTGTGTGGAGATTTGTGTTGTTGTAGTCTTTGAAGTTGCTTGGTGGGTTGATTTGAGATTTGGTTTGGTTATTTGGCATGAGAACCTAGTAAGGTATTTAATTTTTTGCTCAATTTTTTTAAGATTCTCAACCCTTTTTTTGTATTATTGCTTCCTGGAGTATTTTGAGAAGGCTTCATTTTCATTATTTGGGAGTTTCTAATTGTTGTTGAAGGTTAATGTCTTTGTATTCTTGGAGATTTTTCATAGTTGATTATGGGGTTTTCATTTCATCCTGCTATGATTATGTTGAAAAGGGGAAACTACAAACAATGGAGATATGGGATCATAAAACATATCAGATGGCTTCATTTTTTGCCACATTTATATAGTCTTGTTCCCCTTCTTGGTACTGATAGTAAGAAATTTGCATGGAATTGCAAAAGGTATCATGTCGTAGGAGTTATTGCAATGCATATTGCTGATACCACTTTGAATTATATTGATTATTTTGAGTGTCCTCGTATTCTTTGGACTAAAATTTAGAAAATACATGGAAATATTCATATATAGCTATTCCTAGATGAACCTATTTCAGATTGTCTTGCACCTCTTCATTTTTTGAATATGATACCCTGTGATCATGCTACTGTGTAGAAGTTTCAAGTTTTGGAATACTCTAAATCTTCATATTAAGATGAAGAGGATTCTACAAATTCTCCTTCTTCTCCATCAAGGATAGTTGATGTACCTTCACCTTCAGTGATTCATTGTGAAGTCATTGATTGAGGCTCTAATCATTCCTATTCATCAGGAGCATTCATCTTGTGTTCATGATTCACTGAGCATGTCCAGTGATTCATTACAACAAGTATTTCATTTTCTTCTAGATTAGGATTCATATTTGTTGGGAATTGGTTCATTTTTCATGGAATCTCATATTTATGATTTGGAGGACATATTTGAGGGTATATCCCTCCTATTTCAGGATAGTTGTACAACTGTTGTCACTCCATCTCAATCTTTGGAGAATGTTCAGAACCATTTTCTATTTGTAACTTGTTTGTCACCTCCTATTGTGATTGGGAAAGCTCATGATTGGTTTGTGGCATCATCTTCCAAGGTCTTGGCAACACATGAGTAGATTTTAGAGACATCATCATACATTTTCATGCTTCTTTCTTTCAACTCCTATCTGGAGTGGGAATCATTCCTACACTTGTACTTGGTTTTGTTTCTTCCAAAAGGGAGACAAGTTGTTTTTCAACATTGGATTATGTTTTGTCTTCAGACACTTACCATTTTTGCAATTGATTACACATTGTGCGGGGGCTACATAGTCTCTCTCTTTCCCTCTTATGGGGGGCTACTGATTGTATATACATGATGTATGTAGTACTTGGGGATTGTGATTGAGTCCTGCATCCATGCATCATTTTTGTTTCATTTTCTTTCCTTTGGAGATGGGTTTTTTCCCATAGGTTTTTCTCCTTTTCTCTAGTTGTGAGAGATTTATTTTTTCATTATAAATCGGTACCTAACATGGTTGTGTAGACGAGACCCATATTGCATTTTTTTCTTTCTGCATCTTCATTCTCCCTAATTTTTCACTTAGGGTAATTACTCCAATTCATTTTCTTCAATAGAGTAGTTTTCTTATCCATCAAAGTTTTTACAACTTTAAAAGCCTATTCAATATGTAAATTATACATCTCAATATTATTCACTCATATTTGGTGAAACGACCTTGTGTTGCCTCTCTCGTTTTTTGTCATGAAGGTTATCTTTGCAAATGGTGCTCCTTGGAGGTGGATGATACCAACTAGGCTAATTTATCTCATAAGTTTCAAGTGAGTGCTAGCATGGAAAATTATATAGAATAGAGTTGTCACCATATTTTACATATCCAAATATACTTTAAAATATATATCAAAATAGAGGCTAGAACAACATTTTAAATCTAATATGAATGGAATTACATATGGCATTAGCAATATTGAGGTAGTGTGAGAGATATAAGAATAATTTCCTAAGAATTTTTTGTTCAAAATTAAATTTAGAGGGAGAATATTCAAAATTTTCATGTATTTATATATATCTTATTATGTAATTATTAGATTGATTAGACCAAAACCTTATGAGATAAAATAATGCATGGAAATTTAAAAAATAAATAGAATGAAAAGATCAAAGATATAGCACAATATTACACAAGGTACATATGCTTGAAAGATATTCAAGAGGGGAATCTACACTCAATGTATTAATTAGCAATGAAAATATTATATTCATATATAGAGAATTCATGAGTACTACTAAAACATCAAGATGGTATAATGCAACATCCATGTGTGCAATCAAGTAAGAACACATATCATACCATGCATCACATATGAACTCAACAAGAGAGCTAAATACAAATGATAGCCAAGTCAAACAAGCAACTATCCAACTCAAAATTAGATAAAACCCAATCAATGAACTTGCTTTTATAGAATAAAGTTCATATAAAAGAACCAAATGATAAAGGTAAAACTATAATTTTCAAAAACTATTAATCCTGGGACCTTAAGATCAACTAATGAGGATTTTAGACACTCAAATTAACATCATTTATTTTATTTTAATAAAATAAATTATTTTCTTTGATTAATTCACTAATTTGCATCATATTTGATTAAATAAACCAATTAAAATCCTAAAGTCCTCTCATCTGATTTAATAAATCATATCATTTAAATCAAATGTCAAATCCCCTAAATCCCTTTGAGTTAATTAATATAAATTAATTAACCCCTAATCCTAATTATCCATCCTCAAGCTTTTGACTCAACCTAGGTCAAACCTTAACCCCTTACTAACCCACCCACTTGCACATGAAAATAAATTCTTTTAATTAACTAATTATCTATTTTTCCCTCACAAAGGCATATTCTAAGGGAATATTCCTTCATTAACTCCATTTGTTTGACTTTCTTTCCCATAAAAATTCCCTCCAAAACATCTCAACCATATTCATTTAATGCCTCTTACACATGCATTAATCTATCATACACCTCTCAAATCCTCAACCATATGCATAACTATGCACATTCTCCAAAAAGTGCTTCATCTTCCTTGACTAGAAATGTGACAAGTGTCAATATCATTGGCTCTTCTTTAATCACACATTCCTCCCATCTCTCCATTTTTTAACCCTTCAATCTATAAATAGAAGCCACAACTATTCACAATCTTAGTATTTGCACTATAGGCACTCTTCATCTCCATCTTTGCATCTCCATTATGTTGATCATCAAAGCTTGTGCCTCTCCGACAGTCTTATGGGAAATTCAGTGAGTGGGGGATCAATTTGTGCCTCATTGAATACCTCTAGGATTTTTATAGAAATCCATCTCACCTTTGGGGGTTTGGAGTAAAGGGTAGAAAGAAATGCAAATATAAAACATGAAAATGGCGATACACCAACGCTTTTACAACATTTCAAACCTAAAAATTCTTATGATTGATATAATTAGACACAAAATGCCACAACCCTTCATTGTTGGGAGGAGAACAAACAAAAAAAGCTAACAAAAAGAATAGTGTAGTCTTTCAAATCTTCCCATGGGCAATGTTCATTATGGTCTGATCAAACATAGAGATATTTGGGGATAACAAAAAGAACATTCAAAAATTACATAAACTCTCTCTCCTAATACAACATAATAGAGTAAAACAACAACCTTTAAGAAAAAATAGAGAATTCCAATGACATAATCCAATTTTCAAAAGTCACTATTCTACCATATGAGCATACAACATGGAAAGCGACTACTTAAACTATTCATATTTACCTCAAGTAAGACAATGTTTCATTCAAAGTGATAATATAAAGAAAGAAAGCCTGAAAAAGGCCATACATGCACAGTCTCACCAATTTCTCCTCAATAATTTGTGCTTCAAATATCAAATAAACTTTAAAACAAAAGTTGGATGCCAATTTGACAATAGTTTAAACCTTTAAAGATATAACATGCTAGACACAAGTAGTTTTGTAATTATGCTACTGAAAATAATTCTATATCCTAAGAAAACTAAACCAAATTTTTTCCTTACCCAAAGAAAATGAAACTTGGAATCCAACCCGTCATTGTGTCATTGCCTTCCTTATATAGTTGCAAAAAAGAACACACCACCTCAACAAAAAAGTTAATACTCCCAAGTGTTGACAGTGAATGACACATGATCCGATCATAGATATTTGGTTAGGTTGTAACAATCTTTGCTCATCAATTCTCAGCTGTCGCAATGATGTTTCTTAGATATATAGCGAATATAGAGGCATGTAAATGATCAAATCCTAAAAAAAATAGCCTAGAAAAAAGGTTTAGTTGATCGATCACATCACCCAAAGGCACCAACTCAAAGCTTCCATCCTAAAAACCAAGAAAAGAAAAAGGTTGGCTAGCTACAGAAAACTCCCCAAAATATATCACCCCATAAGAAATGCAATCCACTCGTAGTGAAGAGATGATGTGTCAACAAGGCGGAAAATTTCAAGCTCATGAAAATATCTCCCTATAAAATGCTCGATGAACCAATATGTGTCTTGAAATTTCTCCCAAAAGGAAGAAAAAAGATGAAAGTTGTGTAGCCACCACATGGCACATTGTACACCTTTTCAATAATTCTCATTGAGTGCGGGTGCACCTGAAACTGAAAAACATTTGTACAAGCCAAAAATGAAAATGACTAAGGAAAAATGCTTCACAATTCTAGAAACTTACAGGGGGTCTTCACTTGCAAAGGCTAAAACCTAGCCCTTTGGTTGTTCTTGGAGTTTGGTAAAAGTAGCATGTTGAGCCTCCTAATTTGCATCAGTTGGTAAGACAAAGGTTTGGATCTACTTGTATGCTTGCTCGAGATCAAAAATATCTTTTAAAAGAAATGGATCCCCATCTGGAAGAAACCACTCCTAGGTGATAATAGAGCTAAGAAAGAGGATAGATCTCATGCTCAACATCATCAACCATGGGCATTGCACTCAAATTTGGAAGTTTTGTAGAGGTTTGGATCTTGCGTCAAATTGCATCATTGACCTACTCCATTGTCAGTGCATCTTCATCTGGTGAAAGAAGAAGAGGAAACCCAAAACTAACTAAGACACTAAAGTCCTTCTTGATCCCGATGACCTGCTTATTCGACACCATCCAAAAATCTTTACATTTTTCTACAACCCTATGATAGTTGATGATCTCATTAGCTTTGATAGAGGAGATGCACTGATTAGGAACCCCCGCTCTTTCAAGGACCTAGTCAATGGTGATGCACAACTTGGAGATTAAACTTTGTGAATATGCCACTTGGGATGAACATTTTTCCATAAAGTGATTAGCCATCAGACCAACCTTGGTACTTAGTTCCCAAAAATCCCTAAGAAATTGTAAAGCAGGTCCTAAAACAATAATACCAACTACGATCCACTCCCAATGCATAGATATTAGCCTCTTCATCATATGGAGGGCTCCAAATCCTCGTTCAACAACTAACTCTTGGATAAATTGAGTTCTCTTGCCCTAGTGCTTTCTTCCATTTGTCTTTTCTCTCGAAGGGTTTTTCCCAATTCAGAGCTCAGTATTCTGAATTCTTTCCTTGACTCTTCTGCTTCTACCCGCATCCTCCTAAGATCATCAAAATTTCAAGATTGGGAATCATTTAGCTCTCTTCTTAAATTTTCAATTTCAACATGAACCTAAACCTATTCACTTTGAGCTTCTCCAAGCGACTTAGACACATCTCCTTGCTAGCCTTGAATTTTCCTTACATGGGTCACTTCAGCTCCTTTGGCTTAGATTTCATTTTGTAGTCTACTTACTATTTATTTTACATTTTCCAACTCCACCTCAAGCTTCTTTAATTTCCTATTCAACCTCTCATAGTCAACATATACCACCTTTTGTGTGGCTTTGCTAGGACCACTTTTTGCACAAGAAAGTTTTATTCAAGTCCATGCCCATGGCATGAATATCATAATCTTCCATCTGTTTTTTCCCTTCAGGATTTGAAATCAGTAGCTTCATGGTAGTAATAATCAAATATTTTCTACTTCCTAGCTTTTCAGACCTACTTGGTAGCATCAAAATGACCCTAAAGATTCTAAGGGACATTGACACTCTGTGCTGCAATGGAAGCACCATGAGGTAGTCTAAAAAGAGTGATGGAAGGGGAAACTTTAGAAGTGTGCATGAGGGGACAAAAAAGGCATTGTGATCATGCAAAATGGTCAAACATCAAATTGAGCAGGGAAAAAACAAGGAGGGGTAAACAAAGAAATAGGTTGATGGAGAGGTACCTAGCTAGAAGTAGATGGATTGGGAGTGATGGGTAAAGCAGTGGTTTTAGCTAGTTCAATAGGGGTCCTTGATAGGGAAATTAATGATAGAAAAATTGCAACAGCAGATGATTCTCCTTTGGCGTGTGGGATGGTTTTAGCATGTTCATTGAAATTGGCAGGGGGTGCATTCAAGATTACTAGTTTAGGGTCTAAGGATGGATGATTCCTTTTCCACGGGAGGAGGCAAGGGATTGACCAAAGATGTAGAAATAGGAAGAATCAAGGGGGAGTGAAACCTACCTGACTTGTAGTGGATGAAACATTTTACAAGACAAACTCCACTTCTTCTACTTGTTAGACCAATACATCAAGAGCACCCAAATCTTGGATCCTTTTTCATTTTGTATGACAAGAACTAGCACGTTCCAATCCTCTAGCTATAGAGTCCTCCAAAATATGGCCTTCAATAGCTATTGCAAATCCTCTTGGAGACCATCATGTCCTTTTTCGTTTACTTTGGGCATTGGAGGTAGACTGAGCTTGTGACTCCCTTTTCCTTGAGTCTCTTCGACTATCGTATTCCTAAGGTCTAGAAGCTTGAGATGGAACTTCTTCCTTATTGATTTCATGGCTTCTCTTAGGATTGTTGTTGTTAGAATTCACCTCTTTATCATATAGTTCTTTGAGTTCATCATCAAGTGGCTAGAAGTTATTGAATGGGGCACCTAGGCACATCATCTCTTGTCAAAATCTCTAGAATTCCACATTTTTCCTTTCCAACCACCCCCTACACTTTAGCTCTGCATTAAGAGACTTGCGGGTCAAGATATTTCTCTAATACTCTGCCCACGACTCATAGAAACTTAACCATTTTGGTCCCTCATCTAGAATATGAGCTAGGTCAATGTATACATTTGTGATTTCTCAACTTGGGTTCCTCCTCTAGAAATACTCCCTAGCCTCGTGTTTTAAACTAAAAACCATGTTCGGGTTATAAGTCCACTTGTCACAAATGAGGACCAGACCCAAGGTTGCCAGTAAATTCATGATCTCATCCTTAGCATTCTACTTATTCAATATTAATTGACTCTTAGCAATCACGAGAGGAAGATCATAAAGCTTTGTTTTGTTCCTTCTAGTGCCATAAATCTTGTCGATGATGGTTACTTGGCGACATGCCACCAATGCAAAAACCCTTTTTGTTACAAATTTGGAAAATTGGAAAGCCTCCCTGAGCAAGCCATTAAATTTGATAAATGTGAAATCCTTGCCCAACAAATAATCTAGTGGGATCAATGGATCTTCTATCCATTCTATAACCTCTTGAGAGAAATGACCAATGGGGTGAGGCAACAAATCCTAGAGAACTGGCCTCAAACAATTGTCTACAAACCAATAATAATCTCCTATCCTCGAAAGCAGAGGGGTCCATACAAAAAATTATTGGATACAACCCATTTCATATAGCCTAGACATTGGTACATTCCTCTCCAGCCACTCAAAATTTTGATGTAAAAGAAAATAAGCCAGGATAGAAGAATACCTAAATTTAGACTCAACACTATAATTCTTCAGTTGTTCCCTCATGTTCCTAGCTATTACTTCAACAAAATGATAGTACCTATGGCTTCTTTCCCTTTTGAGTGTTGCAACTAGGCCGAACTAGAAAGGATTGACCTCTTCATTATCATCGAGGCTTAAAACCTAGGCCAACATTGATAACACAGACTATGTATCCTTGTTAAATTTCTTGTGGGAAAAAGGCTAGTGAATTTTCCCTCTTTGCAGTGTTTCCTTTGTATCATCCTCATTAAAATTTGTTTTCCTGAACTTTTCTTCTCCTAGGGCATCCATCCTCTCTTCATCAAAAATCTTGACACCCTAGCTCATAGTGATACACAACATATCCCATATAACTTTGGAAAAAATGGTAATCTTGACCCTACAGTTATCAATGGCCTCTATATTTTTGTTAAAAAATTTTGCACATGCATCCACCAACTCCTGGCATGGATGCAGAATAGGCAGCATAAACTCTGGTAGGCCATTGTTGGAGATCCAAAACACAAAACCCTATGATGGTTCATTTTCCAGCATCCTTTGAAACACACCTTCCCTAAGGTGTTTAGGGTTAGTGGATAACTAAGGGTCGAAAACATTGTCAATGATGTCTTGCACTACCTCTCTTTGGAAGTATTTATCAGGTTGGACCTCCCTACAGTGCTCAAATGGTCATTCTTCTACTACTAGGGCATTGGAAAATGAGTTGTGCCCAAAAAAATTGGCATAACCAAGTCTTCTGTTTGAAACTACAACTTGTCTACCAGAGGTTGATGCTTCCACCATGGCTATATAAGAAATTTGTAGAGAGATTCTCAAGCGATAATAACCACTTTCCTTTTTCTTCTTTAGAGAAATCTATTTTTGAGCGCAATTAATTCTCTTACTCGTACATGTAATTAAGACTACATCATTACCAAGGTGATCTTCTCAACTAGTGGCCACTTTTTTGCTAAGGGAGTATGGTGTAGAGCACATTCCAATAATTTCTTGGAGGAAGCACTTCAATGTTTTGGTGCAAAGTCATGGCGAGTAGACCCTAGGTTTGCACTATGTGGCCTATGTGTGTTATGTATTTAGCCCCATTTTGCAACCCATCAGATGAAATACCAAAGAAGAAGAAGAAAAAGAACCTGATAATGAGCCCTTTCCTCTAACTACAATGGTTGGAGTCTTAATTCTAGTATTTTTTGTGCATTTCCTCCTTTTTGCTTCTTTTTGCTTGCCACTTCTTTAGGGTTTTTCTTGAGAGAGCTCCATGTTTAAAACTAAGCCTCAAGTCATGCATTATATTGAAATTTTTTAATGAATATAATGTAATACAACTTTTCATCTCTTTAGTGTTCTTCTCAGATGGCTTATTCTCAAAATTTAGAATGTATTTATAAAAAAATTACATATGGTACATAAATGTTAAATTTCTTAAAGAACTACATATTTTAATGGAATATCTTCAAGTAAATACTATTCACCAATATTTCTAAAGCATTGGACCCCATGTCTTCAAGTTTGTAAGCATTATTTTGCTTACATGCGCTAATTCAGATAGGTCCCTTCCATAGTGCTTCAAATTTTGTGTGTTGCCCTGGTTTTGTAGTACACTCATTGAACATTAGCACTAAGCTCCCTTCTTTGAATTCTAGGATTAGAAGTATTTTTCTCAAACAAGTGCCACTTTCTTCAAATTCCAAGGATTTTAGTAGTTGTAAGGTAGGAATCTCTATGGAGATAGGTAGCACTACCTCTTTTACATACACTAATTCATAGGGGTAAGTCTTCAAATTTTTGTTAGGAGTAGTCTAATCAACCCATAGACCAACTCACAGATGTTTGTGCCAAGCCCTTTGTCGTTTTGACCCAATACACTTGATTAATGTAAGTTTTTGTTTTAGTTGATTTTGCTAACATGTTCCCTTGTGGGTAGTAATTTGATGATTTCTTGAGGAAAATCCCATGTATGATAGAAAAATATGACATTCCTAATCCTACAAAAGATTGAGCATTATCATATATAATACTCTTGTGCAAGCCAAACCTGGCTACTAGCTCTTCAAGGAAATTGATAATTTCCCCTTCTATGGTATTTTTTAGGACTATGGCCTCCATCCAACTTGTGAAGTAGTTGGTTTCCATGAGGATCCACTTATGTCTAGCACTAAAAATAGGATTTATCATTCCGATAAAATGCAAACCCTGTTGAGTAAAGGGTTACTTGGTTACAATTGACCTTAGGGGTAGAGCCACATTCTTTCTTTTGTCGACAAAATATTGGGACTGGGTACACTTTTTCACCAAATGATGCGCTTCGGAAAACATAGAGGGACAATAATATCTTACTCTCAATATTTTTAAAATGGTAGTCCTGGCGAAGAAGTTTCCACCCTCTGGCTATGATGGAGTTCATTGAGAACTCTTTTTGCCTTTAGCTTGTCAAGACATTGAAGCAATATGCCATCATAATTTCTCTTTAGTAATACACCCTCAATTAATACATACCTGGTGCCTTGAAAATAGTAGTATCTCCTTTTATGAAGTAGAAGGTTGGTTGGGTAGTACCCTTTTTTCAATTACTGTGTTCAATCAACGACCCAAGATGCTTCAGACTCAAATTGGTTTGAGTAGACTTGATTGGTCTCTCTGTTAGTTTTGGGAGTTGATTCATGTGCTATGTATTGGCACAAACCTCTTCCCTGAACCAACTAGGTTGGTCTAATGTCCACATCATTTTCTAGGATCTTAGTGATCCAATTTTCCCTTTTCCTGTTATCTCCCCTTCTATGATGTATTCTCACAGACTAGGATGCACTACCAAAATAGTGATCTTGTTGGCTGACACTGGGTGTCATAATTTATTTAAAATTTTGACAATGGAAAAGGCTTTCTTCTCTACAAAACTATACCTAGCTTCTTATCCTTTCATGGTCTTGAAATGGAATGCAATAGAATGCTCTCCATTATCTTCCTCATACTTCTAAGTGAGTATGGAAGCTATACTATGTTGGCCACTATACACATAGAGTAGATTTTTTTTGGAAAAATCCAGGTTAACTAGCACTAGCACTTCAAAGAGGGCCATCTTTAGTTGTTCAAAAGCCACTTTTCCATTCAAATTCCACTTGTAAGGTAGGTTCTTCTTAAACATCAGGGTGATCGGTCTCACAATTCCTACAAAATCTTATATAAATCTGTTGAAAAAATTAATCTTCCCCAAAAAATATTGCAGTCCCTTTTGGTTTACTGGTAGGGGTAATTCCATTATAGATCTTACCCTTTTGGGGTCTATTGCTATTTTCTCCTTTGATACTACACATCCAAGAAGCTTACCTTGAGGTACTTCGAAGACACATTTTTTGGTATTCAAAGAAATCCCAAATTGTTGGCATTTCTAGAAAACCTTTTCTGGAAAAGACTGTTAGGTCATCTAGATATATGAGGATAATTTGGTTGATCAATCGTTCAAAAGAAATGCCTATTTCCCATTGAAAAGTTGCACCAATATTGGTAGTCCAAATGACATCTTTGAATATGTAAAAATTCCCCACTTAGTGGTAAACGTCATCTTATGTTGGTTAGATTCCTTCAAATAGACTTGATTATATCCTGAGAAACCATTTAACAAAGAGAACATCTCCTATCTAGCCATCGTCTGCAAAATTTGCTCTATTGGTGGCAAGGGGTAATGGTCTTTGAACGATGCTTTATTCAAGTCCCAAAAATAAACACAAAGTTGAATATCGCCATTATCTTCTTGTCCTTGTTGGGAACTTCCCTTCCTACCTTCAACTTTCTATCATTTACGATGTCAAGCTCTTCATAATCCCTTGCATCCATAGTAAATCTCTACTTTCCATTCCTTGCGTCCTCGCAATAAAATATATTTTGAAGTGAAATTAATCCTCGAGGAAGCTTGTTCCCTTTCAATTGGATGACTTGCTCCTTGAGAAAACCTATCCCTGATGGTGAATAATTGGAAGTTGTCCTTGATTTCTAGATGAAAGAAGCAATTTGGATGTCATCATCAAAGACTTGCCAGTTTTGATCATTGTTGGGAATTGAGGGTCATATAATAACTTGAATAGTGCTATGCTTTGTTGGGTTGGAAGTTGGTTCAAATTGTGAACTGACATAAGCCATTTGATTAGCAACATTGTTTTATGATCAGGGAATAACTTGTATGTTTAAAGGTTTGTAATTATTGATCAGATCCCAAACGCAACGTCTATAAGATCTCATCCTTGTGTTCTTTGCAGTCACTTGTCCATGGACTTGGCTCACCACTATTTCTAAATCTCTAAAAGCTTGTATTCTTCTAGCACCTATCCGCTTTGCTAATTCAAGTAGTCCATGAACCAAGGCTTCATATTCAACATCGTTGTTGGAGCATGAGAACTGAAAATGGTAAACCTTGAGTGTCTCCAATCCTGTTGGAGACAATAATCAAACACCAACTCTAGAACCAAGTTTACACTTGCCACCATCAAAATATAGGGTCCATAGGTGATTATCAGATGGATCATTGGACTCCTCCTAATCCTTCATTAGTTTCAGAAAGACCTGATCATAACTGAAAATTACATAAGTGCCTAGCCTTGTTGAATGGAAGTTGTCGAATGGATTAGAGTTAATAAATTGGTTGAGTAGCACATCTTCCTCAGGAGTGTGATCACTTGTATCTTCTTCATCTTCTAGTATTTCTACACAATATCTCTCTTGCTGAGAGATGGAGGTATGTGCAGCCTCAAAGCACAGGTTTGTGTTGTCCACAATGTGTTCAGGATGCAATGATTTGAACAGGATCTTCATCTTTTCCCTGTTCTTGGTGCTCAATATTAGTTGGGACCAGTCAAGAGCTATGTATCTGCCAAGCTTTATTTTGAAATCTCTTGAAAGACACATTCTAAATACCAAGGGAATGTTTATGAATACTATTTCTTGTGTGACTATTTGGCTTAGACAAGAGAAGAGGGTCAGAGATGATCTTTTATTCGACCAATGGTCAGAACCTTCTTCACATCCAGTTGCATGGTTGCTTTTTCAAGGGGCTCATACTTAAGTTTCAAAGCATCTACCACTTGTTTTGGCACAACAATCATGCAAGCCCCTGAATCAATCATATTAGTATGCAACAATTTATCTCCCGCAATAAGTGTTAAAAAGAAAGGTGTATGCTTTGGTTTGTTTACCTTTTTCTCTTTTGCATTGCCTACATCATTTGTGTAAGCTATTGCTTTCAGAGCTAGAGGGGGTGGTATGGATCCTTTTTCTCGACTTTGATTACATGGATGAGTTACATCTGCCTATGATATTTTTTCTTCTTTCTTAATGCTTCTTGGAGAAATGTATTTTATTCTGGGATAGATATGACATCCCACAATGATACATTTGTAGACACCATTTTCAATTGTTCCACTACATTGAGCATCCTGACTGGTTGAGTCTTAGGCTTGTAAAATGGTATTTCTCTTGGATTTGGAAGGAAATTTTTTGTCATAATTGGATTTGGTGCCTTATCTACCTCCTTCTCTGCCAATGGTGTATTATGTGACAATGGAAAAGGTCAAACAATGGGTATTGAAGCATGCTTTTCCTACGGGGGTAGTTGATGTGGCTACGAATGTGGCAAGGATTATTGCATGTACTCTCTTGTGAGCCTTCTTTTTGATCTTGTGTTGTAATCTGACTGTACTTGTGGAACAACAATCCTTAGAGCTTCATTTGTGAAAATTGCATCTTCCTCTTCTAACCATGAGAATAGAGCTTGGTCAAGCACAATGTCTAGTTCTTGTTCTACGAATATTTCTTGCATCTGTACTCTGAAATGTTCATTTTCCATTTCAAAATATTTGTACTTGTCTGCATTTAGGAGCATGTCCTTGCTTCTTTGTTTCTCTATCCTCTGTTGCATATTCCCACTTAGGCAATTTTGGGGCATATGCCCATCACTGCATGAGAAGCGCCAAGCATTCTTTTCCTCTACCAAATTGTTTTGGCTAAGGATTAGCTCTTCACTCAGGCTATCTTTAATTTTCTGCAATGGCATGGTGACCAAAACTATCTGATTTATAGTCAATGTTTGTTGACCTTCTCCTCTAGAGGATCCTTGATATGGATTCTACTGATAAGATGACTTTCCTCCACCATAAGCCTACGTAGTCTTCTTTGGAAGTGTTTCATGTTGTCGTTTGATGATGACCAACTCATTAGTGAAGGTTTGCATGAGATTATTCATGTTGTTGATATCTAGTACCATTAAGGAAGAGCCCAATGTGCTTGTTTGAGTAGTGGGATACATGTACATAGACTGTGAGGTAGCTGACATCAATTATGCAATGAAAGTGCTTGGAGTGGCCTCTTCCCAAGGGCCATTGGAAATTTCTACAAATACTGGCATCAGGGGTTGAGGTGGAAGCTTTCTAGCATTGATTAGATTATTCTCCACATGTACCACCACCTTGTATGCATCAGGAAAAATATCTCCTCCCATGGAGGTTATCATAACTATGATGTCTAGGTTGAGGGCCTTCAAATAGAAAATGAACACCATGGTGGCTTGAGGTCAAGTATTCATGGGGATGCTTTGCCAAGTATTATAAAATATTATGTTGAAGTTGCTCATGGCCTCATGCAGAGCTCTCTTGATGGTAATTAGTCATTCCAGCAATGAAGAATGATCTCCTTTCTTTGAGAAGCATTCAAATAGCCGCTCTCCAAGTTGATCCTAGGAGATGATAGAGCTTGAGGCCAAAGATCGACACCAATCTTGGGCCTTTTCCTTGAAAGAGGTAGCTAGCAACCTCAAAGTGATGTTGTCCACTTATATGTTATGTACCCTACATACCTCTGCTATATCTTTAAGATGTTTAGAAGGGATTTTGAAGTCTTCTCTAGAGAATCTTGGAATTTCCTTGAGGGCGTTAGTAGGTATGGTAGGCTATACATTTGGGGGTGTGGGTGGTTGTAGTAGACTACTGCTATCCTATGTTACAAATTTTTTAAGAGCAGGGGGATGTACATGAGCCATAGAGAAAAGATTCTTGTGAATCAGGTATACATGTATTCTAATTGGAAGTTTGATTCTCTGGGTGGAGTAGATAAAGCTCTTGATATTGGGCTCTTGCTTCTTTCTTTGTTTCTCCTTATAGGTGATACAAAACCTGTAAACCTTCTCCTTCTAGGTACTGAGGTGGGTAAATGAGAGTACTAGAAGTGACCTCTCAAATATTCTCTTGTTTAGACTATGGGAATGAAACTTCTAGTTTACTTCCTTAGCCTAATTCAAGAAATATTTCTGACTTCTAATCATGCATTCAAAAAACTTCCTTTCTCACTGGGTGTGCCAGAAAAAGAACTAGTGATCATAAAATCTTACACTTCTCTAATAATATTATGGGAAATTCAGTGAGTGGGGGACCAATTTGTGCCTCACTGAAAGCCTCCAGGATTTTTATAGAAAGCTCTTCTTTGGGGGTTTGGAGTAAAGGGTAGAAATAAATCCAAATATAAAACATGAAAAGGGCGATACACCAATGCTTTTACAAAATTTCAAACCCAACCATTCCTATGATTGATATAATTAGACACAGAACGCCGCAACCCTTCATTGTTGGGAAGATAACGAACAACAAAGGCTAACAACAAGCACAGTGCAAACTTTCAAATATTCCCAGAAGTAGTGTTCATTAAGGTCCCATCAAACATAAATATTTCTGGGGATAGCAAAAAAATGTTCAAAAATTACATAAAATATTTCTCCTAATACAACATAATATAGTAAAACAACAACCTTTCATAAAAACAGAGAATTCCAATGATGGGTATGTGCAATATCTATAGAAAATTGAACGTAGTTTCTAAACTACTAGGTTTATTTAAAAAAATAATTGATTTGGTGAAAATTTGAAATTTCAATGTAGTAGTACTTAAATTTTAGGGAAAAATAAGTAGGTGTGTGTCTAACCACCCTACCCACAATAAAAGGATAATATTCTAGATATAAGTAGAGGACTCATGTCTCGATGTGATGCATATTTTTTTGTAATTTTTTTCCAAGTAAATAATTAATCATGAATTTTTTATTACAAATTTTAAAAATATAAAAAACTCATATGTTTGACCACCTTAACTTGGTCAAAACTTCATCAAATTAATTTTATTTATTTTTAATCCTATAGTATGTGAAGCATAGAATGTGATGCATGTTTCAAATTCAAAAAAATCATACCATTTGAAAGCTATTGATGTTTTTCAATCAGCCTATCAATCAATACTTTAGTCATAATTCAAATAGAAAATGAATAATAATTATTTATTAAATTCAAGGTAAAGCATAATTTATATTGGTGGAAAGCTAAAAATCTCCTTTAAAAACCCTTTTCGTTTCATCAATTTTGGGTAAAAAAAGGTCATCAGCCACATACCCTACACTTACCCATCAGATCACCACTTTTTTGGCCTGTCAAGATCCTGCACATACCCTGACATAATCCAATTTTCACAACTCACTATTCTACCATACAGGCATAAAACATGGAAATCAACTACTTAAACTATTCATATTTAGCTTGCAAGACACAGTGTTTCATTCAAAATGATAATATAAAGAAAAAAATCTTGAAAATGTCCATACATGCACTTATCAACAATTTCTCTTCAATAATTCATGCTTCAAATATCAAATGAGCATTAAAACAAAGGTCAGATGCCAATCCAACAATAGTTTAAACCTTTAGAGATATAACATGCTAGAGACAAGTAGTTTTGTAATTATGCTTCTGAAAATAATTCTATATCCTAAGAAAACTAAAGAAACATTTTCCTTATCCTAGGAAACTGAAAACTAGAATTCAACCCCTCACGGTGTCATTTCCTTCCCTATATAGTTGTATAAAATAACACACCGCTTCAACACAAAAGTCAATACTACTAGGTGTTGATAGTTAATGGCACATGATTTGATCATAGATCTTTGGTTAGGTCACAATCATCTTTTCTCATCTATTTCCAATTGCCACATTGATGTTTCTTAGATAATTAACAAAGATAGAGGCCTATAAATGATCAAATCCTAAAACAAATAGTTTGGAAAAAAGCTCTAGTTGACGTATCACATCACCTAGAGGCACCGACTCAAAGCTTCCA